>QLOO01000218.1:0-41312 GCA_003313855.1 Suillus sp. MG131 | reverse complement strand
CTATCCAATACCAACCACAACCACAACCCCAGCTCCCGCAACACGCCCAATTCCAACCGCAACCAATGCAATTCCAACCTCACGCCGCGCAAACACAACCACGACCCATTCAATTACAACCGCGACCCATCCAACCACAACCGCAACCCCCACAACCCACCCGGTTCCAACCACAACCTCCACGACCCACCCAACTTCAACCCCAACCCGCTCAATTCCCATCCCAACCTATACAACCCCAACCCCACTCCATCCAATCACAACCCCCGCCAGCCGTCTACAACAAGTCGCTAGGAGTCCTCTACGGCTCAGATCATACCACGGACGAATATACCATGTATACCGGACCTGCGAAGGCCTCCCATGGGTGGACTGAGGGATGCATGTGTCCTGAATTGATGCAGAGGCGCCCCTCGGAGATACTGGAGTGCGAATATCTTCGTTGTTAGTTTTGTACGGTTTCAAGACTTCGTGTCCCTTTCTTGATAATGTCTCCTGCTTTTGTTTCGTTCGTTCACATCTGGGCACGCTTCCATTCGTTCATATATTGTTTATCACTTATTCAGAAGTACTCCGCGATGTTTGGTCCAAATGCTAATGTATTCTGTATTCTGTTATCAATGTAATATAGTATATGTTGCCCCGAGCAAAGCATGCATGTAGGGTTCACTTCTTGTTCGATCTCAGTTCCAAACTTGGAAGGTATCTCGTACTGTGTTTGAAATTTGAGACGTCGTCGCTGGGTCAGACCGGTCATATACCGGGTCAAGTGCTGATTAAAACGCAGTGAGCTGAGAAAATCGTATCCCTGTCGACTGGCTTCGATCTCACACGTGTCCAAGTCAACCCAGGTCGACGATAATTCCAAGTACTGGTATCTAGGAGCTTTTCTCGCTTTCTTCTACGCTGGACCCAATCGTGCATGTGAACGCAACGTTGACCTCTGCTGCCCAGAAAGTTGTCATGTCTGCCAAAATGTCATTTGATGAGTATTACAGTTACGCGTAGCAATATCAGCGCTTTCAATTGCCCCTTTGTCGTCCAACTTACTAGTACGAGCATCACAGTGATACTTGCTTTTAAAAGCGTCGTTTGACATTCAACGTTCAACCTGTATCCACATACCATCATGTGATCATCAACCCACCACCGGTGCAAAATCCGTAACCAGGCTTTTTCATGAAGCGTTGTAATGTCCATCTCACAGTCGTTTGACACGAACTTATTACTACAGATTACCCTCAGAGATGCAAGTGTGCCATCATTAGAGGTGAAGATGACAGACCTACGCCGGGGGTTATAGTGGACAGGAAGCTTGGTGAAGGGGGCTATAATGAGGCATATCTGATATCCTGAGCAAGTCCTTGAGCCTCCTTGCTAATTATTGTCGAGTTAAATTTCTCCCATAATAGCTCTCAGACTGGGACGATTCCACAAGACCCAAGTCTTTTGCTTTGCATAGTATTCCGAAGGCAGATACTTTGCTACCTCATCAAATATTAAATGAGGTCGCTTCCATATCTATGGTATCCGTACGTTGTCCCAATATCCCAGTCCCCAAGATATACGCCTCTAGCGCGGACGGACCAAACCCATTTGTCGCTCAAGAATTCATCAATGGTCCTTTGAGCACTATATGGCATCGCTATACCGAGACAGAGAAACATATGGTCGCCCTGAAGATTGCCGAGATAATTGTTAATATTCCCGAGACGCGTTTCAGTGCTATGGGCGGGTTTGCTAGTTCCACAAGCTCTACCCTTGGACCAACCGTAGAGGAAATCAAGCTTTTCAAGGGATGCGTGAGTCTTCCTTGTGTTGATTCTTCCGATTATCAATCTATTACATTTGGATAGGGTAAATTTCATTCCAAGAGATGCTACCCCATCGGTCCATACAAAACCACAAAAAAATACATTCTTGCTTGCTACGACAAAGAAATATACTACTATACCCATACTCCCGCGTCTGATATCGTCTCTCGATGACTTTGTGCAGCAACTACGAGATAAGAAGCGTCAGCTAGAAACCAGCTTCGTCGCTGAAGATGAGCCGTTTGTGCTCGTGCATGGAGATTTTCACAGTCGGAACATCATCATGCATGATACACAGGTGCAAGCTGTCCTCGATTTGGAGTTTGCAGGTGCATATCCTTTGAGTTAGCTGTTAGGAGGGATGGGAGTCGACGTTGTGGAAGTCGACGACGATGAATCAGAGGAGGAGAATGCACTCTGGAGCAGGGAGGTTGTGCGTAGGGTTGAAGAGACCGCGAAACAAAGAGGATGCGATGCGAAGGAACTGGCACTGTTATTGGGCAATGGAGATCCTGTCCTCGGTCAAGCAAGGACAGAAATGTTTCCGGCTGAATGCTAAACAATGCAATGGGTGGTCTTTTCTTTGTAACTTTTGTCACGAACCTGACGTTGCGGTTCTTCACCGATCACTAGTACAGTTGTGAGTCACCGATCCGTTCCAATATTAAGCGCTGAAAACTCAAAGCCCGCTCATGAGCGATGCTGGACATGGTCTTTTCGCATATCACCAAAAATGCGAAATGACACGGACCTCGACCTCGTTCATCCATACCACTCTGTTGTGACTATATGTTTGTCGGATGCGACTCTTTTCTGTCAGTCATCTGCAAACATGATATTGGCTGCGGTTTCCTTCATCGTCTTGATATGTACATGATAACAGCACGCGCAGGTTGTATGGCGCTGGATCAGTTCAATTATTTCACATACAAAATATGCACACATACGAAGGATTTTCACACACACTTGACACACAGTCGCGTACCGTTGCTTGACCGTGGCCGAGACATAGCATGACTTCCCGTTTTGGTAAAACCGTGCGATGACAAAATGCTTGAGCTCGCTGTTCAGGACAGCGAGCTCACATGGCTGCCCAATCCTTCACCCTTCTCACTAGTTCTAGGAGGAAAATATGACTGGTGTATTACCAGTAACTAGTTAACTATGCTACTTTGACCATAAATCTTCCATACTTACAATATTCACCCATTCCTGTCATGCATTTATACTGGGGCCTGTAACCGGATGCTCTGAAGGGCTTATTATGGGCTTAATAACAATTTATTGTACAAAATATGTTAGAAGTTCTACAAAGACAGAAATATCCAATCAGAGTCCAGAAAATACCAAAAAGCGGTTAGGGGAGGAGGAGAAAGTGGGGAAGGAGGGTTGTGTTGTCCAAGAGTAAGCATAGTTAGCTACAGATGATTTTCCTCAAAAGAACTAGTGGAAAAGTTGAAGAATTGAGCAACTATGTGAGCTCACTGCCCTGAACAGCGAGCTCGAGCATTTTGTCATCATGCAGTATTACCAAAACGTGGAGTCACGCTATGTCTCGGCAACGGTCAAGCAACGGTACGCAATTGTGTGTCAAGTGTGTGTGTGAATCAACTTGCATTGGCGATCCGGGCACTCGCTAACAAGGTTTAGGACAAGCCGAATCCTCCAGCTTAATGCACAGAGGATCCACGTATATTTCGACTGCGAAAACTAACAGCTCGTACATGCAACGAGAGATGTACACTAACAGCCCCCGAGAACACCGAGTACGAGAACGTGCGGGGCAGCTAGAACGCTATAGTAGAACAAAAGGGAGAGACATACGTACTGTCTGGCATATTTGAAATATCCCACTCTACCCTACTCTTATTCAAGAGAATAACGAAGCGTTTGTTCCGGTAGATCAGCTGGATGGCCTCAAGGCTGAGTTGGCCTGCACAGCTCGGCTGGTCACGGTGTTATCAGATTTTGTGACGAAGGCGAAATATCCCTGGTGCGCATCGGCGTGCAGATGAAGCGAGCGATCTAGGTATAGGAATCTTGATTGTCCTGGAATCCTGTCTCTGAGCCCGAGGAATGATATTTTGTAGCTTTGCGACATATACTATGGGCCCGTTCTACTGCTTTCAAATTCCTGAAGCATCGTGATAATCAAGGTTGAACGTTCTGAACGTTGACGTTGAGCACATCTCGAATGCCAATTAGTACATAATGGTGGCTACTTCCTCCGAGGAGTTTCACAATGCCCTTAATTTTGCCTGCAGAAGTTCTATGCGAGAGAAGGGCTGGGTAACTCCGAGTCATCTTCAAGTTCATATTCCAAACGAGCAATCTCAGAAGTGAGATTAATTTTTGCCCAAGCGCTCGCTCGTACTAACGTGCAAATAGAACAAAGGGTCACAGCCTGAATAGCACGGGTAGTATGGAGCTCTTGGACAATGATGTTTCTTGCAAACATCCACATGCGTGATTGAATGCAGTGCCCCGGCTGTGCCATGAAAACACTCAGTCTCACCGAGACACCCGTGGAGCGCGCTTCTAGTGGTGCTTCTTAAGCTTATGTAAGCGCTTCTGGCAGCAAATCGCTTCACTGCGGCTAGTCTAGTGTTGACGCCAGTACCACCTGCTCTTTCATTTACCAATATCACTGCCTCCTTATCAAGGCGCCAGTGTCATCCTGTGTCTTGTGCTGCAGTAGTACTACCAGCCACAATTGTTACACACACCCCACCTCATCGATGCATCCCGCACGGCCAGAAAATGCGCGTCCAGAACCGGACCCGAAATGATAAGCCACTTCACGGCTCATCAGTAAATCGGTGAGTCCTTGCTGGGGATTATTACTGATTATGGTGCTATATTGTTTTATATTACTTGATATTCCACTGACGAAAACCTTTCCGATATCTTCTTTTCACAGGTGCATGGACGACGGCCCGCCATTGATTCACTTATATCGTTACACCAACATCAGACAGTTGCGACTATCAAACTCACCCTCGTCAAGTAAACTTAACTTGTACGAATGACATCACTGGCGGCTGTTCCTGCAGCGCTATGAGTGAATACAACGTTGTCGGGCGAATGACGGCCCCGTCTATATTAATAGGTCTACTAAAAATGACTCCCTCATTATACTTGTGCTGTCTGACATAGTAATTCCGATGGTGTACTTCGGTGCAACTGAGTGCAACAAATCATCTCGTGAGAACAAATCTACAACATCGACGGACCAGGTCTGGTTCGCATGTTTCTCTCTTTCAGGGAGATGGTCGATAGACAACAAGAACGTTCAACGCCAATTTGCATGATGAGCCAAAATGTTGGATTTGAGTGCTGCACACGAGCACCTGGGACTTGTCACTGCTTTCACGTAGTCCTATTGATCAGCCGTTGCAGGACACCTTCTGTATACGACCCGAACCCGACGAACCTAAATTTGTGTGACTTCTCGCACCGCTTTTGGCCCGCAGATATTAGGCTACTCCGAGCAAGGTGGCAAAATTTGGGAGGCGCGAAAAGGACACAGGATGAAGTTTTTTCATCTTGCACGGATAAGATAACCTAAATGGATCTATGCTATGTCGGTTCAATCTTTCTCGGAGTGACGGAACGTAGATGCACTTATAAAAGCGGAGAGTAGCGATTCCTTGGTGTTTACTCACAATCAACATGTCAATCCTCACAATCCCAAAGCTTGCAGACGAGCTCTTCCTGCGACCCATTGTAATATCGATGAACAGTTTGGCCCTGTCAGCCCTGATGTCATATGTCATGTCCGCCAATGGAAATCTCGACTGGAGACCGGTATGCTCACTAACCTAATTATTAGACATCATAGCTGATGCAATTGTCTTCGCAGATAACCATCTGTGTCACGTCAGATATCCTTGCCATGGGTACTGACCATCTTAAGGATAAAGAAGAGGAATTCTCGTCGGACCGCAACAACACAAACGACCCACGTCTTGCCTCTTGGTTTATATATGCACGAACCTTTCTCACCGCCAGCGCTGTGCTCCTTGCATTGGCACTATCTCAGTGTCCAATTTCGACGCTCCTCACCACGGCAGCGTTCGTCGCTCCTGCCTTGCTTTGGACCACTCCAATCAGCTTCAAGAAGTTTGGGCTAATTTTGAGGCGCCTTCTCGGGATGTTTGGTGGAGACAAGTACCAGCATGAGCCGTCCATATCTGCACCTGTCCTGGTCATTAAACGCATTCCTGGTATGAAAGCCATTTTCAATGGTATCATTCGAGGGTACGTCTGGGTGTTTGCCTTGAACGATACACACCTAAACCAATAATCTTCAGATGTGGCATCTACACTGTCGTCCTCTCCGTGTTGTCGGGATCAAGCAATCTGACTAACACATTACCGTCCCCATGGAGTGTTGTTCAACTAATAGTCTGGTCGACCGTCAACCGATCATGCCACGCAGTAAGTAGACAGTATATGATCACAAGATTTGACCCTGACCATATCTATAGATCATGACCGATGTCCGTGATTTTGAAGATGACCTGAAGGCCGGGGTCCCCACTATACCCGTCCTTCTCGGTTCCGTACTCAAAACGAAGGTCATATTGACGGCATGTCATATACTAGTCATGCTGGCCTTCATCGAAAATCCATACATCATGGGAAGCTGTCTATTGGCCACAGCTTTGGTCTGGATGCTTGGCAAACACTCACCGAAAAAGGCGTTTTTGTTTAGCTCCCATTCGCAGTCCTTGTTTATCATCTGGTATCTGTTGAAGATGCATATTTAGTTCCCGCTGACATGGTATCCCGAAAGATTATTATATACCCTGGTCTATAGCGTTTCTAGACGCAACTGGCTATCAAAGGATAATTCATAGGTAGTTGCCGTAGATTATATCATGTATTACATAAGTTGACTTCCTAGACTTTTTATGTGCATAAGCACAATTGCTATGAAATGGCCGATAAACTGAGTTCTCCATAAATTGAAAATACGCTACTTCATCAGAGGGAAATTGCATCGTCGCGCGCGATCGCCCTGTGATATCAGTCTGGATCCGACATCAACGAAAAGATGAGGCATAAACTCAACAGTAGCTGATGCCCTGTACAACAACCCAGTTCCCCACTCACATCATCAACTGAACCGGCCCTATCTGCATTGACTGACGAAACCCCCGGCCTTGACCTTGACCTATTCCAACGGCACCGAAATGCACTTGTTGACGAGACTGCGGCGAAGAGAATGAAAAGTCGTCACCCAGTAAGTGGACGATGGCGAGGAATCCATTAAGTCTTATTCGCAACTAGTCCCAAGTGGTTGCCAGCACACTGGCACGAGCAGGCATTGGACTTACACTCGCAAACCCCAACTTAAACGTAAAAGCTTGACTCACTGTTCGACTCTCTAGCTGGCCCAGGCATGCGCTGGACCATCGGTGACTTTTGATGAAGTTCAACCGAAAAGCCAGACTTTCAGTCCTAGAGCTCGGTATGGTCACATTGTCTCATTTCAATTATCGTTTCATGTACAAGAATCTGACCAACACGTATATTGACACCATTCTGGACGTTAGGACACGCCAGAAACGGCTCGCGAAAGGGATGAGAGTGGTGAAGAACGCCAACGACGGTTTATGCAGGTCGAGTATGATATAAAAAAAAAGTGGCATGGTCGCGTCGTGATGCTACGGGAACAAAACTTGATGTTGTCGTATCTCGACGACTCACGCTTGAAGATATCGCTAACTTCGCGTCACGGAGATAGACCTACAAATTTGCGGGTACCGTCGATTCCGCCCTGTCGTACCATATCGACTATGAAAACAGAAGGTGGAAGTGTTACTACTAGAGGCCGTCGGACGGTGTTTGAGCGGTAAGGCAACCCCTGCTAGTAGTGGACAACAAGTCCTAGAGGAATGGGGGTGTCAATGAATGATGGTTGCCTGTGGCGCCATTCTGCGATGGTTTCCTCGCGCGTGCACTAGTCCGAAATTGCCATATCTTGCTTACATAATATCATACAGGGTCGCAGCGCCAGATTGGCGCCAGAACTGTCAATCTTCCCCCTTGTACCCGCGGGTTACTCGGACTCATGGAGGCAAGACAAAGCTACCTGAGGCCCGAGGACCCAGAAGACTTGAACATATATGCCCCAGTGAAATGCAACAAGTCACCATCTCCATCACAATTCAAATTTTCATAGTTGGCCCTATAAAATACTTCTCAAAGCTCACGATACTGCCACGCCATTATTCCTCCTTGTTATCATAACTGGAACTGCGCACAAGGCATGCATCCTTACCGCATCACCAAAGTCCTGAGCCCAAGCTGCCAACAATGCAATCGACGCAAGGAAACCGTGATGGTGCACCACCCCCTGATAGCCTACGCCAAACGACGTCATGTACTTCGCAACAAAATCAGCATTCGCCCACGCCGCAAGCCGTCTCGAGAATTTTTTATGAACAACCGTGAGTGTATCAAGTGGTAAATGGCTCTTGCACTCCGTAGCATGAACCCACCGGCCAGAAAGGATTTTCGGGGCGTAACTCCACCCGCCCGCTACGGAGATCAAGTTGCCATCACGACATTTCTATATTATACTCAGCACGTATCGACCATCTCACAAATCTCGCTCTTGGTCTCCTGTGGATCTTGACTCGCTTTGATGTGACGCTTGCACAGTGCAGGCATCAACAAAGGTTCTAGGCCGTCGGTGTCATCTTTCACGGTTCAGGTTTGGGTCTCGTGCTTGGTTATGGAAAACGAGTCCGCTCATCCGAGGTTTCTGTAGGAGCACTCTATATTCGTATTATCAATGGAGTTACGTCGTCAATAGCTTCTAATCTATTTTGATGCTGAGTGCCGTTAGGAGTCAATCCACTAATCATTCCGGTAGGAATATATCTGAGCTCAACAAACTTGTTGCTAAACTGGCACAATTTCTACCCCGTGGCCTCGAGATTACTAGCTAGTCTACCTGGTGTGCACGCCAGGATCGTTGGATTGTATCTCTGCTTTCCAGATGTGCCTAGTACTTCACATTATCCCCAAGGTCCCGGAATCAATCTAAGCTCAGTTGAGTCCTGATTGTGCGGAGATCCGACTCGTCGGTTTTTCGATCCCAGCTGAAACAAATTGACAACTTGTATCTTGTGTCCGATAGTAGCAATCAGACATGCCCTGAACATTCAATCAGGGAAGGAAGTTTCCCTGTCATCCAGTTCTGAAACAATCACCGATAATGTCATTTCTATAGCGAAACTAGAGTGAAGTGGATGCTCGACGGTCGTGCACGAGCCAGAACCTTCGCCGCTAACCTTGACTTTGATTGATAGAATCGAATTGCGCACAGCCTAAAATCTGTACGTCATCGCATGTTGCAAAGATCAACGTAAGCTATTAAGATTTCCCCATCAGTCGGCTCGAGCTCCGTGCTCTGCCATGCACAGCTCGGACATCACGCGGATCTATATAAAAGCATTAAGCTAGATCATTACGGACACCATCATACGCTTATCAAGTCTCATCCCAACTATGACCTACGTCTCGAATGATCCCTCTTGGTGGCCGTACATCTATTGGTGTTATATATTCAATTACTTCATAGGTTCGTGGTGAGCAAGTCACATCGACTCTGTGATATCTAAAATTTCGCAGTTGCATCCTCTACAGCAGTGATGTATGACTGGGGTGAGTGAGTTAATACTTTCCAGGTGAATCATCGATATTGATGTATATTCAAGCACTATCATTTGCACAAGAGGCAAGTAGTAGATACCATTACCAGTGCAGTCATCTTATCAGGAATGCTTGAACAGTTCGAATTGGTATGGGTGAGCAAAATCCGATTTTGGGGGCGCGGCGAGATAATGCAGTTAATTCGAGGCAGAAGCAACGCTGGTCCTTTATGAATGTTCTCTATGTCTGTGTACGTCGTGTTATCAGCGCAGTTGGTTGGTCGTGCTGACCTTACAACATGCAAGGTTCGCTACATTGGACTTGGATATTCTACGTATGTTTGCAGTGCTAACTAGATGACGCTGCGCTGTGCTAACGAGCCATCTCTCACCTCCAGCGTCTACATACTGTGTATGTGTCTTCAGGCCTAAATATGTTCGTTTCTTCTAACGGCGCTATACAGCGAATCTCCCAGTCTCGATGACAACTAAAGTGAGTAGCTCCGCACTGAAACTTGTCATTCCCCGTCCACTACTAACTGCACTCACACACAGGGGTGAGTGATATTTTGGCCACCTAATTTCATCGACATAACGACTACAATAGCTGTAAGTTCATTTGAAGCATTGAATCCAACGATATGAAATAACTGGGGTTTTCAGGCAATATTCTTTACTTCATGACAGTATGGATGCCTGTCGTCGTGAATGCGATGCTTGGGGGTGAGCTGGATATTTGACTGATATTCGTTTTACCGACTGACATATTATGCAAGTCATCATGATGATTCGGATACATGCTATGTATCAGGGATCCAAAAAAATACTCGTTTTTCTCATTATAGTTTTGCTGTTGTGCATGATCGCATTCATAGTGATTGTGACACTTGGAAATCTCAATGCTTCAGGGGGTAAGCTCTAATTTCATATGAGAGCTTTAAGCACATGGGACTCATGCGCGAACACCAGTGGAGATCGTCCTTTCTGGTAACAACATGTGTCTCAACATCAACGACGCAGCCGGCCTACGTCTGATCGACGAAATGTTCATTCCTACCCTTGTATGGGAGGTCCTTGCCTTAAGTCTTTCTGTCTGGATTGTTATAAAACACATCCGTGAACTGCAAAAATCACCGACAACTTCGACCATCAAAGACTGTTTCACGGTGTTGATGCAAAGTCATCTGTTGTACTTCGTAGGGTGAGCGCAGTGATTTGGGTGTTATTATCTTAAACTTGACATGTGCTAGTTTTGCTGCTGTGTCTTTCTTCTACCTCGGCTCGCTGTCTCCAATAATCACGGTGCGCCAATTTGTGACTGACATCTGTATCTTACAATCTGACCACTCATCATTTGCACAGGGCTCAGTTTCCGCGGGGTCTGCCATTTACTACGGTACTTACCAAATGGTCCAGTTCACGCAGATGTTTGTCCTGGGACCACGCCTTGTCCTTAGCATCCGGGATTATAACGCTAAGCTGGTGGCCAACTCTGACGAAGGAACTCATATGACTACAATGGTCTACTTCCAGGAGCGCAGCCACGTGACAACTAGCGTTGGTGTGTAGCAGGCCAAGTGGTCAACATTTCAATATTGAACCACGGATAATGTGCAGTCAGCATGTAGATCATCGTACAGTACATACTTGGTGGTATTGCTTTGGAGCTTCGTCAATGTTACAGCGCGCATCGTATGTCGCACCGTGATGCATCTATCATCTTACGATGGAACTTTTGTATTTGGTATAAATTTCCGGTGCGTATCGATGTGGAGTTTTTGTAGTCTTCCCGGAGGGCACGATCAGAGGTTGGCCGGAAAGTGCCGGGGCTTGTCAAATTTGTATTTCCGAGTCTCGCTCATTCAAGTTCTCCATGCATATGTGGATGTCTATCACCAGTCACTCATTCCTGACGACATACAAACCTATGACCGCCAGTCTTTATACAGACTCATAGGTCACGATTATGTGTTTGCGGAAGCTGGTACTGAAGATTGTCTGTCTTCTGTAAAAACATGTAATCGTCGCCTCAGAGCTTCTTCGACACCCATTACCCTCGGTGTTCGCTCAAGGAACTGACGAGCGCATTCATGCGTCACTGCTGAATATTGCTATTTTTACCAAACGCAGTTCGAGGCTACCGAGTCCCAAGAACAGATCGCCAATGAGAAAACGCTGTCCACCGACCGGGATATGGACTCGAAATCCCGCCTTGGCGGTAGTCAATGTGACTTGCGCAGATCTTATGGTGCGGGTGGATTTTCGCCGTACGCCTTGGAGGAGGCATCTGAGAGGTGTTTGCATTCGGGAGATGCACGATATGGATAAGCGAGTATCTTGTGTGGACTGGCCCTCCTGTAGACTGGCGAGTCTCCAGCTCCACGAACAGCGTAAATGCATCATGCACTGACTCGGACGAGCTAAACATCAACCTAGACCGTTAGTGTGCCATGAGCTATGTCACCCAACACCTTGACCGAAATACGATCTCTTGATAGAATCCAAATTTCAAGAAGTCGCAGCTCTTGCCTATCATAGCCTGAGCTCGCCGAGGGGTAACTCGGTAGAATCTTCGAAGCTGGGTGTCTTCATTGACATATTAAGGACGGGAGAAACCACACGAGAAGTTGAACTCAATTGGTTCGAGTCAACACCTGAAACAACGAACGTCGCAGCGTGGCATGTTGGCGAGTTTGCACCATGGGGCCGAATATGAATTGAAGCTATTAGGGATTTACATCATCGCGATGCGCCAAGCTTTTGACACAAAGAGACGGTAATAAAGCGAATTGCCCTGCAAGCTTCTTCCTACGAGCTGTGGCCAGTGTCACCTTCACGTCCTCTCAAAATGAGGTTAGAATCCTCTAGTGTTGTACTCAAGGACCAGAAACATGCAGGGGTCTCTGTGTGTGAAGTCGATACTGGTGCTCAGCTCGTTGCTGGGTTAACTTTGACTCTTGAGCCCAATGAGGCTTTGAGAATAAGGTGCGTTCTGAAAACTGCATGCTCGCCGACACTGTTTGAAAACCTTTCGTTTCAGGAGGAAGATCGACAGATATATCATGCCTCTGATGTGTAGTGAGTCGGCTGTTGTACTCAGTTGTTCAAACCGATCGTGTTTGACGACCATCGTCCGTTCAGTTCTTTATGGGTTAGTTAGCTGCGTTCACTACAAGTTAACGCTTACGTGCTCATAGGATCCAATTCATGGACAAGATAACCTTAGGTTCTGCAGCCATTCTTGGGATTCAGTAAGTACTGGTGTATCGAGACCAGCCAAACCTCATCCTGACGCATGTCATCAGGCGGGCCACGCACCTGACTACGAATGAGTAAGATATTTTTGACCTTGAAGTTGACAGTCTGATATTTAACTGTTTTCAGGTACAATTGGTGAGACATGCATTACTCGAGTTTACATAGTCCCTACACCATCTCCCAGGCTTGGCACTGCATTCTATCTCGGTTACATTCTCTTCGAGTATCCCCAGAATCTCGCCCTTCAGAGATTCCCGGTCGGGAAGTGGATGAGGTAGGCTTCTCAGACGCCATCTTAATGTGAATATCAATGACGGCATGTATCAGTATTAATATCTTCGTCTGGGCAGTTGCACTTGCATGTCATGCAGCATGCAAGAACTTTCGTGGACTTTTTGTTGTGCGCTTGTTGCTGGGCGTATGTGAGGGATCGATTACCGCTGGATTCTTGATCATTGGCTCCATGTTCTACACGCGGACGGAACAGACACTGCGGGTTGGCTATTGGTGTAAGCTTCCGTTTGCAAACGATCAACAAAGTCGACTAATTGGACGCTTGGGAACCTAGCTCTGACTATTGGCACTGGTGCGCTTACTGAAATGTATATTCGATGTTACCGTCCAAGCCAGTGAACTCTAGCACAAGTAATCTCTGGTTTCATCAGCTTTGGTGTTTTGCACATTAACACCACTGGGTTTGAACCATGGCAATGGTCCGTCATCTTATTTTCATTGTTCAAGTTTTCTCTGATAGATTGCAGGCTTATGATCATCACCGCCATAATGACGATGATCCTTGCCATCTCATTTTGGTGAGTTTATGATTTCTAGTGTCTAATCTCCATAACCAAGACGTCTCCACCTCATAAAGGTTCTTGTTCCCTGATTCGCCTACGAACGCCTGGTTCCTTACTCCTGATGAGCGAGTGAAAGCTGTGCAGCGCCTCAAGGTATGTCTGTCAAGCTATGATATCAACTATTATCTCACAGTTAGCGCAGGAAAACCAAACAGGGGTGGAAAATAAACACTTTAAGATGGAGCAGTGAGTATTCAATGCAACTGTAATTTTTCATTCCTCACGTACACATCCCTAGGATGATCGAAGCTCTGACTGACCCCAAGACATGGCTCTTCGCTCTCCTCTCGGCTCTATGCAATGTGCCAAGCTCATTGTTAAACCAACAATCGCTCATCCTCGCTTCGTTCGGATTCAGCTATCTACAGACGACTCTCTTGTCTTGTATTCCTGGTGTGATTCAGATGTTGACGATCTTCACTGGTGTTCGACTTGCAACACGACGGCCCAATTCCAGGGCATACGTCGGTGCTATGTACTTTGTCCCGGCATTGTTGGGCGTCTTGCTGGTCAATCTACTTCCTTGGTCGAACCGGGTAAGTGGTTTACTTCTGCGAGTCTGCCGAGATGTTTTTAATATCGGTGATCGCGTCTCACATGATATCAGGCTGGACTTCTTGTCGGTCAGTTCTTATGTGCGTGTGATGCTTGTAACGTGTTTCTATGCTCATCGCTCCATAGCTGGATTCCCTATTCCTGGATTTGTACTATCGTTGGCGTGGCTAAATAATGTGACTGCTGGTCATACGAAGAGGGTAGGTACTCTGCCAGTTATCGAAGTCGCTCCTCATGTGAAACCAACCTGCAGGTTGTTACCAACGCCACTATACTCTCGGCTTACTGCATTGGCAACGCAGCCGGCCCCTTGATGTGGAAGGCACAATATAAGCCGCGGTAGGTCATTCATCGACCGACTCTGGGAAAGAAAGATGGTGACTGATCATGTACAGCAACCACGTCCCGTGGGCTGTGATTGGCACATGCTACGTCGCCTGCCCATTACTTCTCCTTGTCATCCGTGCCGTCCTTGTCCGAGAGAACCGAATCCGCGATGCAGAGCCTGTGGACGGCGGACAAGAATATGTTATCGAGCGAATCACGGAGGATGGGAAACGTGTGGAAGTCAAAGTCGACAAGGTGCGTCTTCCGAATCGACGATTGCTTTTCGTGTACAATGCTGATAGATATTCTGTCTGCGCTAGGAATTCCTGGATCTGACAGATAGGCAGAATCGGGATTTCAGATACGTTTTGTAAATCAAGCAATCTTGGTTCTTTATGTGATAATTGGTATTGCGAAATGGCATCGTGTTCATTGATAACACGGCCGACATAGATCTAACACTGCCAATGTGAATGTCAGTGTTCTGGCCGGTCTGGGTAAGGGTCTGCGTCTTGTATCCTTCGGCAGGCTTGGCAAATTCAAACGGCTCGCACACCTAAGCAGATGGGCCAGGGAAAGGCAAGAGTTCTCGAAATGTCAAAAGTGTGGTTTTTTGAGGCACTCGTGACCAACCTTGCGTGTTGTACCAGGGAGAACGAGTGACAGACATCGTGCATGATGTCTCAAATGGACGGATAGTAGTCAGACTGCTTACCATACGAATCTCATGGTGCATACGGTGTTGTGTATTCTACTTCGACACCCACCTAGCCGGCATCTGCTCATACAACTCATCTTCTACGCGTGAACATTTGAACGCTCGTTTCACAGCTTGGCTGTGACGAGACTTGGTGATGGGGGGCCGCCAGGCCCGGCGTCCGGATAAGTGGTTTACATAACCGGACCCCGGACCAAGGCTGTTTCACTCTAATAGCATGTACAGCTATTCCTCCATGACTGCATAGTATTCTCGAAGTCCGTCTTTTTCTACGTTCATCACCCCATTCGTTATCGACATGGAGGCAGCATCCGACCCATTATCTTGGGATAGCATACCCCCGTCTGCGATGCGAGCAGTAAAGGATATCACGTTCGGGAGTGTGCGTTTCCAAGGCTGATTTAATTTTCTTGAGCCACAAGAATGACAACCAGTTACTGTGACACAGATCGCAGGCATGGTCTCCAAAGTCTTCGAGCACCCATTCGACTTGACGAAAGTGCGATTACAGTCTCAAGTTCTCGATACCACCGCTAGATTCAATGGACCAATAGACTGTCTCGTTAAAACATGGAAAAATGAAGGCGTTAGAGGTCTTTACCGCGTACGTGGTCTCTTCTCAGTAGAACTTCTTTCTTTTTGGCGTGAGCTCATACCAGTGGTTGTAGGGTCTTCCGGCGCCAATCGTGGCCGCCATGCTAGAGAATGCCTCGTTGTTCATGTCATATAGCAAACTCCAAGACGTAATACGGCGGATCAGTTCTCAGCCCTTGTCACAGGACCTTTCATTACCTCAGCTTGCATTAGCTGGTGCAGGCGCAGGCGCCATCACTAGTTTCCTACTGCAAGTCGCTCATACTTTGTATACAAGTTGTAATTGATTCTTGTTTTCAACTAGCACACCCGTGGAGCTTGTAAAATGTAAAATGCAGGTACAAATGATTGCTCCCAAGCCGCTTTCAGCCTCGATACCTGAATCTACCGCAGCAGCAGCCCTAGACTCAAACCTCAGACCCATTCCTCGCCCCCTTCCTGGTCCTATAGCCATTCTGATGTCCGTCATCCGCACAGAAGGCCTCCGCGGCCTCTGGCTCGGCCAAACTGGCACCCTCATCCGTGAATGCGGTGGCGGCGCTGCATGGTTCGCCACGAAAGAATTTGTCGGAATGACGCTAATAAAACGGCGCGGCACCGAGCTTACACGGAAAGACATCGTCCCGTGGGAATCTGCGTTGTCTGGTGCATGCGCAGGCGGAATATTCAATTTTTCCATGTTCCCCGCTGACAGCATCAAGAGTACGATGCAAACTGAGGAAGACTTGCGTCCTCGAGGCAGTAATGCCCCCAAGCCAACGTTCCTCGGCACCGCGAAAGCAATGTACAGGGCGCAGGGCGTGAAAGGGCTTTACGCTGGGTGCGGTATTACGGTTGCTCGATCGATACCCAGCAGCGCGATTATATTCCTAATTTACGACGGCCTAAGTAGCCGTTTTGGGTAGTAGAATAGGCACGAGAAACAAGTACACACATTCATATTACTGATCTTGCATACAATCCCTTGACATGATCCCCGCGGCTATTAAATCGAGATAGGATTCATCAAGCGTACTCGGATCTGGAGTTCATGCCTGGTTTGATGTCTAGTATCAGTTGCAAGAGATAGAACAAGCGACAGTCGATATATGATTCTATAATACGCTCTGTACCCAACCCAGAAACGTTTCTATGACATAATATTTCGATAAATTTCGTGGCCAAGAAAAGAACGATCGACACGCGAGAAGCTAAGCACACTGCTTCAATAAGTACCAGATAATGAATAAGGACTGCGAATGAGAACTCAGCAAAAATGCCTTTTTCGGCGAGTGTTCGCCGAGCATCCACACCAGAGCTGTGGCATATAGGCAGCTCCCCATGATGTATGAGTTGTTGATGAAAGCCAACATAACAAGCATGTGACAAGTTGTCAGTATGACCTTCGTCTTGCGGACAGAGCCGAGACAGATGGGTATGGTGAGGATGCCGGCCTTCAAGTCGTCTTCAAAATCACGGACATCGGTCATGACCTATGGTCATAACTAAAGTCAAATTCTGTGATGAAAAACTGTCTACTTACTGCGTGACACGAGCGGTTGACGGTCGACCAGACTATCAGTTGACCAATACTCCATGGAGACGGTAGCGCGATGGTCAGATTTCCTGATCCCGACAATACGGTTAGGACAACAGTGTAGATGCCGCATCTGAAAAGTATTGGTTTACGTGTATAACGTTGAAGACAAACATGTAAACCAACCCTCGAATGATGCCATCAAAAATGGCTTTCATGCCGGGGATTCGTTTGATAACCAGAGTAGGCGCAGTAATAGATGGCCGGTTCTGGTACCTGTCTTCACCAGACCTCCCGAGGAGGCGCTTCAGAATCAACCCAAACTTCTTGAAGTTGAGCGGAGTAGTCCAGAGCAAGGCAGGAAGCACGAACGCTGCCGTTGCGAAAAACGTCGAAATTGGGCACACAGATAGTGCGAGTACAAGGAGCATAGCATTGGCGGTGAGGAATATTCGTGCATAAATAAAACAAGAGGCGAGACGTGGGTCGTCCGCATTGTTGCGGTCCGATGAGGATTCCTCCTCTTTATCCTTAAGATGGTCAGTACCCATGGCAAGGATATCTGATGTGACACAGATAGTCATCTGCGAAGACGATTGCATTAGCGATATTATCTAGTATTAGATACATGAGCATACTGGTCTCCAGTCGAGATTTCCATTGGCGGACATGATGTAGGACATCAGGGCTGACAGGGCAAAACTGTTCATCGATATTACGATGGGCCGCAAGAAAAGTTCGTCAGCAAGCTTCGGGATTGTAAGGATTGACATATTAATTGAGACTGAATAGCAGACAAACGCTGCTCTCCCCTGCTTTTATACTAGTCAATCGCGTTTCCAGAGAAGAAATCAATTTAGGACATCTTATCAAGATTCTGTGCGGCAGATCAGGAAACCTACGTCAACGTTCAAACCTGTGTTTTGTTCCACTACTCTAAGTCAGGCCCCTCCGATTTTACGTTGCTTGGGGCGGCTTAGATGTCTACACGCCAAGCCACAGGCGGTGCCACAAAAAGATCTATAGTCCGGTCCGGGTCGTACACAAACAGTGTCCTGCGACAATTGGTCAGTGGAATAAGGCGAAGGCAGTATCGACAGACAAGTCCTAGGCACGCGTGTGCTGTGCAACACCCACATTCGAACATTTTGGCTTGTATTCGGATTCATAGCATGGAAAGTTGCGTTAAACGTTCTGGGAGAGGGAAACCAGACATGGTCAACACTCCGTCGATGTCGTAGATTTGATTTTAGGAGATGGCACCGAAAATCACCATAACTTTGTATTACAGGTGCGATGAGGGTGATATTATTTTTAGCAGACCTATCAATATAGCTGACCATTAATTCAACAATCGCTGCGATGGGTTTCGCCGCAGGAACGACTTTCGAGCCGCCTGTGATGCCATTCACTTACCCATTATTGGGGTGTATGCTTGACGGGGCGAGTTTGGTGGTCGTAAGTGTCGGATTTTTATGAAACGATAGAAGCGAAGCGACTTCCTTGACACGGATCCTCTTTGTGGTACGTACAATGATTCCGAACGTTCGTGCGGAATAAGGCGGTGTGTCAATACGGTGACTCGCTGGCAGCCTGAGAAAAGCAAGTGGTACTGAACCTTGAATTTGTAGGCACTGCCCAAGAGCGCCCAAGAGACGCCGTTAGATTTGCTGGTGAGCACTTGATGAGCGCCAGCTTAGCACACGAACTGCTCCATTGACATTTCGTTACCGACACAGCACGACAAAGTCTGGCCACTGCATTCAACGAGGTGCTGGTAGCGAGCGGCCATCATGATTCAAATATTCATGGCTGTCACCCGTGCCTATGTGTTTGCCTTTGTTTTTATTTTTATTTTTATTTTTTATTTCCAATTTGTGTCCTTTCAGAGCAGACTCTATGTAGGACATTACAGTCTAGTCTAAGGGCCCCCAGTGTCCTGTTCACTCATCTCTGAATCCGCGAATGCATGACACTACGACATTTAAGTGTTATATAACTTTTCTGGCCTGACTCTACTTTTGCGCCTTTATGGCACTTGTGATCAGATGGCCAACTTTACCAATCTCCACTTAGTACGGTCTTAATTCACTTGGTCAAATTAATTGTCCGAGAAAGATGGATCAAGTTGTAAAAGTCAAAACAAGGAATCCGTTGTTTTCCTAATGTCCGCCGTTCCTGCTGGCCGTTTAAGACGCACGATTCGGTGAGTATGAGATGACTGTAAGTATATGTGTATAAGGGATGGGAATCTAGCAAGTGAGATGTGTAACGCGTACTCGGCCTTTACGGGCTGGTGCGGGAATCGGTCTGAATACGGTGAAAAGGTAAGGTAGGACCAGAAATTTGGCAATAGGTCCTGTGGTTTCGCTGATTTATTCCAGTGAGGGCATGTAGGCGAGTGTAGAAGAGGGTCTTTGAGGAGATGAGGAAGGGGTGTAGTTCATGAGGGTCGCGATTGCATTTACAAGCATCTGCATAATGAGAGGGGCAAGAGGTCATCTATCTGAAGGCGCGTGAGGGAGTGGTGCTTCACCGAATGTTGCTTTCAGTCTACCCGTAGCGTTGATGAATCGGATCAGATGGGGAGTGGCGTCTGGGTTGGATAACAGGAATGAGATGGAGGTAGCTTGCCGTCCGAGTGCTTGCATCATATGATGACAAGCGCGTTGGTAGTGTGGGCACACAGTCAGGAGATGATGAATTGTCTCTTCGAGTTGCGGACAGTGTGGGCAAGACGATTGTGCGACCTTTCCAATGTGATGCAGGTGTTTGTTGAGAGGGATGTGCCCTGTACGGAGCGCCATGTATAGTCCAGTGAGACGCTTGGGAAAATCTGCGGTGAGTTTGATTAATGATCGCTGTAACAATCTGGGATCTATTTGATGTATGCGATTATACCAAGGCGATCTGCGCCAGAGACGTTCCCAACGGGCGTGCGTCTCCTTGTGGTGGACTTCCTTCAGTGCCGATATGCTCGGGGGCAGAGCATTGCGGCGAAGATATTTTGGGAGCTTGTGCCTTTGTTTTTGTGAGCATGTAGTCATGTGATGGGTTAGCGCTCTAGCTTTGGGCAAAATCTAGCCTAGAAAATACTCAATCATGTCACTACCCAGTGCTGTGCGGCTTGTTACCTCCCGCTCGCTAAGAACCGTGTCTTGTAGTAGCCTTCAGCTTCTCAGTCCGACACAGCGCAGCTTTACACTCAATGACATCCCTCAGTCACTCAAAACATCATATATCCGGTTTTACGCCTCGAAGTCTAAGGCAAAATCTACTGCAGACTTGGTCCCAGGATCCAAACAAGCTCTCACTTCTGAGGTCGCTCGTTTGGAATATGGAAAATCTGAGGCGAAGATGAGTGCTGCCGTCGAGTGGTACCGCAAAGAGGTAGCTGGCCTAGAGACTCGTGCAAGTGGTCGCGTCACCCCAGCCCTTCTCTCGCCAGTACGCGTCGAACTTCCAGGCAAAGGAAAAGACCTCGTGAAACTCGAGGAAGTATCCACGATTGGCGTTCGAGATGGCTCAACCTTGATCATTACGGTGTTTGAGGAACATGTGAGCACCTTGTCGTGGTTAAGCTTGAGGACATTCACTTATTGATGCACCAGTAGACTTTGAAAGCAGTAGAACAGGCCCTATATGCTGCAAAGCTACCAAATATCGTTCCTCAGAGACAAGATTCCAGGACCATCAAGATTCCTATACCTAGGTCATTAGCTTCATCTTCCTATGGTCGTTTATAATTTCTCTTTTAGGCCAACAGTTGAAGCCCGCAATGCGTTGACTGCGACTGCTCAGCGAATGGCAGAGGATACCCGGGTGCAACTTCGAAAAATACAACAGGCCAGTGTCAAAAAGGGCGACTACAAAAAGCACTCAGTTGAGCTCGAAGAAGTGAGTCTGACCTGCTTTTGACTCACTTCATTTTATCTTATCCAACCTATCAGTTTCAGAAGCTTGCGGATAGGAACACTGTCGAAGTAGACAAGATTCTCGCACACATGAAGAAATCAACTGGGGCCCGGTAGGGGGTATCTGGAGGAGTCGTATCCTGACAACATACCTCACTATCTGTATCTGTCGTTATCGATGCGTATGCTAATTGTTCCATGATGCATGCTAATATTCTATATGCGATAGGAATTTTTTATCATTATAGGTGAAGTTGTAAAAGGCGACGGTAAGAATATCAATAATTCTTGATTACAGAAATGTAAGTTGGCAACCACAAGTAGGGTAAGAGTATTGTGCTCTAAACTTTGCGTGCAACGAGCATGGCCAACTACATTTGTCGCTCCATGTGGTTTATAAATACATGGACACAATATGAAACTTTTGAAAATTATAGGCTAATAGTTATTTATTGACGACTGTCAAACACCAGCGGAATCTAAGGTATAACAACTGCGAGGTATAAGCCTACAAGTCCGATGAATGAGAATAATGATAACCGCCAGAACAATTTTACAGCTGCGCTAGTAGCAGGAAAAGAATGAAGCAGACACATCTGACACGATGAGTGGAAAAATTTGGGTTACATGGTCCCATGCTTCTTATCAAAGAAGGTTGCCTCGGTGGTCGAGACCAAACACTAGCCAAGCGTAAGCAAACGTGCAGGAAAGAGCAACACGGCACGTACAATTTGCTAGTTCACGGACACTCATCCCTACAATTAGAGGTGCTAATTAAGAACGTGTCCAAAACTCATAATGAATACTTACTGCCAATCTTCTTTCCGGAGCCTTCACCAAGGCTGCCATCCGCAAGGTTTCGCTGAAGCCATGTGTTAGCAGAACATGAATATAGAGTACGATTTACTCTACCTTGCGCTCTTGAAGAGCAAGAACACGATCTTCGACAGTATTGGCGATGACCAACCTGTGCACGAAGACATCTTTCTGTTGACCTAGACGGTGGACACGGTCAAACGCCTGGCTTTCGATCGCTTCACTCCAGCCAAGATCCAGTGAAATGACGCCTGTGAGGAGTCAGAACGCAGCGATGTAAGAAACTGGGGAGGCTTACGATTGGCCCTTGTCAGATTCAACCCAACACCTCCGCATTTCAGAGACATAAGCATAACCTGTGCAGTATTGCCCATCATGAACACTCGGACAGCCTGATCCCTTTGACTGCGACTCATCGACCCTTGGTACCTAAATCGAAAGACATTATCGATTCAGATAAGCAGGCAGGCATGAGGTCGTCAGAATATTCGCACTTGACATGGGGTATCTTTCTCTCCGCAAGGAAGTCGGAGACGAGTTTGAGGCATTCGGTCCATTGCGATATGATTATGGTCTGCAGATGTCATCAGCACCATGATTAATATATTGTTTGGAAGTCGAACTGCACCTTGTCACCAGGACTTTGCTTGGCCCACTTCTCTAGATGCTCCATCATGTGCTAGGAGACGGCATTGAGAATGATTTTGGAAACGGAATGCGACAACCTACATTCATCTTTGTAGAAGGAAGGAAACGCGACATCGTTTTAACTTGGCCCATGGAAGTAGGCGCCTTCCTGGGACTCCGGCCTATGACGACTTCTCTCTCATCTGCGTCAAGTTCATCATCAGACTCGACGACCATCGCACGACGCGTTCTCAGACGTTTCTTGATGTTACGCCTAGCGTCCTTCTCTTCTTCATCCTCGCCATCTTCGACAATGAAATCGCTGATGTCGTCGTCGTCGTCGTCGTCATCTTCCGATTCATCATCCGAGTCACACACAGCACGCTTTTTACGGATGCGCCTGGCCCTACCTTTGCCCTTCGATCCACGAAGCATCATATCAGAGATCTCGAGCATCTCATCATCGGACGATGTCGACACATCTCCCGACAACTCAGCATCAGTGGGTTCGAATGCTTCGCGGATAAAAATAGCATCTGCAGAAATGGGAGCGCGACAGCTAGGACCTGCAAAACAACATGAGTATGGTAAGACGAAGTCTTGCGTGCGTGGCTCACAAGGCTTCTCATTACTACGATATTTACGAGAATCATCTGCGTCTTGGACAAAGGGAGTATTGAGGACGTTGGCAATGCACTCGCGACAAAATGTATGGCCGCATGCCGTCACACGTGCCTCGGTGAATGTGTCCATACAGATGGGGCATTCCTCACCATCGGCAGTTGCATCTAGGGACTACATGCGTTCGTGTAAACATCATGAGATCCATGTGACAGGGAAAACATACCTCTTTTTCTGCCTGTATACGTGTCAGAGCGCACTGGAAATACTTTGCTTTCAGCTTCGTCACAAAATCTGATGACATTAATCGAACTGCGCGAGCCAGCTCCGCCTTGAGGTCATGCCCGCCATTCAACTGATCTGCTGCAACAAGGGCTTCGGAAGTCTCTTGAATAAGAGCAGGGTGGGAGCACACTTGTCGGAGACGCAAGAGCATCACAAGGACTGTTTTGAATGAGTTGTTAACGACGGTTGCGCGTTAGTGAAACGTTGCAGTACCTTGGTGATAGTTTCTAAATAAGTAGTCATTTAGATTTTCAAATTTCCTCTAAACAGTAGGTGACTTACTTCAAGACAGTGCCAGCACGGAGAAAACGATTGAATTTAGCTTGTGAGCGAGCTTCAACCTGAAAGATATGGCAATGAACGTGACGCATATATTCACTGGTAGAACATACCATCTGGTATATCTCGAGCTCTTCCTGGGAGAACTCTAGTTTTTCCATTTCCACGTGTTTTGTGGGAAGTTCAATGAGCCTCTTGCCATCTAACACTGAATCCTTCTTGCGACGCAGCATAATTGATGCGAAGATAGCCTGGAGTTTCTTGCTTGCCAATTCAGCTGTAGTTAGAGCGTGGTTAAGTGAAGGTGAGATCTTGGGCGAACATTGACGTACGATTCTTTTTCTCGATGATGGAGACGTGTCCATTAAACTCTTGCCAATCGTACCAAGGACGGAAGCGGAGGAAGCGAAATAACGCGTATGCATCAACTAGGCCATTGATAATAGGAGTACTGCCCGAAAATTAGTGAATAACAGTCTTGATGGATGAGATTCTCACCCTGTGAGGCACCAGCGGTAGGTCGTGTCAAGATCGGTGACGCTACGAGATATTCCTGCAGGGTCATAAATATATAGAAGGGTGAAATGTAGCAAGTATTACTTGTGCGCCGGTTGCGAATGTTCTGTGCTTCATCAAGAATGACACGATACCATTGGACTTGGAAGAGAAGCCCCACTGCACAAAGTCAGTTTAGGTGACCACAGTAATCGCCGTGGCTCACATTCTCTCTTTTTCTTCTTAGGTTTCCTATCATCCCCCGAATCGCTTACGATGAAAGAATCAGTCTTCTTGCGCTTCTGGGCCTTCTGTTTGGCCTTTTCTTCCGCCTCCAGGTCTGGCCATTCCAGTGCGAGAGTCTATAGATCCAGGGTCAGTAATTGATAGAAGATATCACACTCGAACGCACGTGATAAGTAGTTAACACAACATCGTATTTCATCAGGTCAGTCTTCTTGCGGGGTTTGTTGGAGCCTCAATGGAAAAGAACGTGAGACTTGGATTGAATTGAAAACCACATACAACTCGAAACGTACCATGGTAAACTAGACACTTCAAATTGTTGGTGGTCTTCATCTCGATCTCAAGTTTCCATTGGTCCATTAAGGCCAACGGAGCAACGATAAGGTTCGTCTTGCATCTAGGGTCATCGGATGGGTTGGCGGTGATCACCGAGATTATCTGCACTGTCTTTCCTAATCCCATCTCATCGCTCAAACAGCCTCCCTTGTCGCCACATTTCTCGCGTTCCAACGCCCATGCGACGCCGATAACCTGGTGAGCCAACAAAGAAATGGCCATTCCCGGAAGGAGATCGTACAAACTCTTTAATCCGAGTTTTTCCAAGGCCTTGTCAACACTGGCATTGCCATCGAATTGCTCCGCATTGCCAGCAGCGATCAGAAATTTGTCGATACTGCGAACAGTACAGAAATAAGAACGTGAGAATACACCCACCCATTCAGAAAGATTTCGCGACGTACTCGCCCGGGTTTGCAGTTGGTCCGATAAACAAGTCTTTACCTCTGCCATAGAAGTCGCCATCCTCGTCAAAGCGTGTGTCACGAGTTCCAGCACCACCCAAGATATCAGACAACTCCCAATCCTCCTCCGAGTCTGTGTCCAACCCCATAGCAACGTCGAGACGAACGCGTGATCCCGATGCAATGGGGCGGTTAAGAGTTGGATAAGAATATCTGGCATCGTCATCATTATGGTGAGGGACCTGGAACATCATAGCGGAAGGTCCTTGAGCGACAGTCCTGTCTTTTGTCGATTCAGAAGGCTTGGCCAGGGAGTAAAGGTCGTTCTGAATGTTGGTGATCCTTGAACTAGTTTCATCAGAACTGCGGTGCAAGGATGGCTGGTGGGCCACAGGAAGCACAGCCTTTTGATCTGCGACCTGTATGGGAACATGGCCTTGCGAAAGCTGCGTGTTGGGATTGACAAGCGCCAGAAGCGCCTTGGGCGGCTGAAGAATTGTGCGCTTAGATACGGGGGGAGCGGAGACACCAGAATTGTCCTCCTCGTTCTCCGCACCCACAAACATGAGAGACGAAGAAGTGCGCTTTCGAGGAATAACAATGTCAGCTGGCTCAGGCTTTACAGCAGCCCCGCGCCTCAACGGCAATGACACGGACACTTTCAATGTTGGGGCTCGTCGCGCAGATGTACTTGGGCTGGAGTGACTGTTTATATTTAGGTTTGCATCGAGCTCTGCCAACAAACCACCTCGCGGCGGCTTTGCATCAATGGCGACGTCTGACACAAGTACATTTGGCTGCGCAATCATTGTCATGGTAGAGTTAGGAGAAAACATGGCTGTACTCACCGTCTCATTCTTGATCGCCTTCCTAGCATGAAGCATTTTGACCCGCAAGAGTCTCGCCTGTTTATGCTTCGTTGTACTGGCATGGACCTGAGGAGGTGATGTTCATACACAAAGAGAGTTGCACATGCAATACCATACCATATAATTGGCCAAACTACCAAAACCATCTGTTTTGCCATCCGAGCGGCCAGATTCGGCACTCAATGGGATATTGATAGCACCGCAAGCCTGCTCCAAGCATGTGACCACGCCATCTATAAATTCAACTCAGCTAATCTTCACATCCGCAAAAAAGGAGCGCATACACCCTGTCTTTGGCTGCAACGTGACTCTAAACTGTAATTGAGGTTGTTAAAGAGGTAGTATTAAGGTAACGCTGGATATGATAGAAACGTACGTTGATATCATAGGGATCAATGTCTAGATGCCGACGAAGCGCAATGAGATAAGACTTGGGAACAGAAGCGTCCTGAAATATATTCATCTTTGCCGCACCGCACAGCCGAGCGCCAATCAACATGTGCTTACCTTCACGTGTTTCTGAAAGCCGAGCTGCTCCCTTGCGATGGCAAGAATATCGGGCTGATGTGACAAGGTAGATGCGTCCATAGCAGCATCAAGATGCGAAATAAGTGACGAAATAGAAGAAGTGTAGAGTGAAAGACGCGACGCGACTTTAAGGGCGCGTTTGTTTGTGATTCTGTGTTTGTCCACATTTGGATTGGATGACCCGAACTTAACCTCGGTGAACGGAACTTAATCTCGATTTATTCCCATGGCTTGCAGTAATAGTTACCACTCGCTCGTGCAGTACCACATTTCGTGCATCCTCCAACACCACACTTTTCCTACTACAAATCTTCAAACTACTATGTCTACTTGAAATAATAATACACAAGAACATCTTACGAGCTTAGACGGATGCATTCCGACAAAAAACAAGAAATGTTTGGTTGTGACAAAGGCTTTTGTCACTTCCATTGTCACCTGCTGTCCGCTGCCGCAGCCATCTACTTGCCGCACGGATGGCGTGCGCTCGAGTCGGTGGGAAGCGGAAAGGCCCCCGAGATCCCACCAAAGAGGCTCGCATTCAAGCCGCCACCCAGGATACCTTGACTGGTGTTCATGGCAGTTTTTGCAGTGCTGCCATAGCTCACAGTGTAAGCATTCCCGCGACAATTTTATCGCAACTCACGGATCAAAACTCACTTGGAAGATCCTGACACTTGCACAGCCCTTGCAGATAATCCTTGATTTTCAGCGCTATATGGTTCGAAACGATGCACTCGCAGGCCCGTTGCTGTTGCCGTTACCAACCCAACTTTGAATGAAAGCTCAACACCTTCAGCAAGTACTCCTCTCTCCACGGCAGCCAACAATATGTTCTACCTGCAGCCACCATTTTTTCTGCAAATGCAAGGATTTCTCCCCATTCCATATCCGAACCACCTACATCGTGTTGGTCCCGCTGTACTCTTAACAACCGCTCCTGTCATATCTACATCATCACAGCTATTGCTGTCTGGGCATCCTAATGGTCTCCCTTTTCATTACTCCGGCAACTCGAAATGCATATTCAATTAGATTACCACATACTAGCCACTGGTACACTCATATATATCTTCCTAATATCTAATCCACAGTGTGTCGACTCAGCGGACTGCGAAAATCGGCCAGTGTGACTATTCCGTGACATTTGCGTGACTGCACGAAATGTGGTGCTGCACAAGCGAGTGCCAAGTGGCAACCAATAGTACGGGTTCACCAACTGCCGGAGACAAGATTTCTGGCAATTCACCCAGCTCTGGATCTTGGTGTTTGACCTGAGCATAATAGGGGCATATGTATCGATATCACCTTGACATAACCAGTTCAGGATTTTCACGCCCAGGTCAGTGGAACAGATACACACAAAGCACTGCCGCATCAAGATAACGATTATGATGAGACTCGGACGCATGGATCTGACTTCGTGATGTATTCTTCCCATTCGACTCAATCACTTGGTCTGCGCTCACTTCTACAGAGGTGCTGTTTGATGCCACAACACTGTTTCTGGCTTGAACAGCATCATACATACACCAAGTGAAACTACTGATGCAGGGCTAACCACAGTTATTGGCTTAGGACAAATCCGCGTTTATGAACAAGTCCGTTGTTTGGACTTTATTGTTTGGCCATCAACGAGAGCTTGAATGCATGCTTACAGGTAACTACGTCTTCGGGCTACGAAATATAGACACGTCCATCTTTACATCCTCTATTTATTCCGAGTTCTGCATTAACATTGCTCGAGCGGCAGTGAGATTTGTTCAGAAGCAAATTTGTTGATCAACCCAGCAAACACCACTAGTAACTCGCATGTCATGCCATCTGCACCGATGTGAAAGCAGAAACCCGACTCACTACCACACTAGGAGCATACAAACATTGCCTGCCAGTCAGTGAGTCAAGTAGTTAAATCCAGGACATAAGCCATGCTCACGCAAACTTTGTCGGAGCAGTGTTTGCAGGTTGACTGTGCTACGCAAAAGATGGGACATTTTTCACTGGTAGTGTCACTGGCAGATATTAACGCTATCAAAGCAGCAACAACGGCGATGACAAAGGGGACATGCATTTTTGCGAGGATGTGGTAAAGGATAAAAAAAATTGAAGAGGACAATATAGAAGACGCCTTGCTTTTATGCGCTGAACATCATGGAAATGTGGGATAACCTATCCCCTCTCTAACAGAGGTTATCTGCAATGCCAGCAAATTGCCACCTAAGATCTGCCTTTTGGTGCAAAGTATTGGCAATTTGGTAAAGTTGAACAATCAAAATATCCCACCTGTGACTCTCAGATGAGCAAGCTGGCCTGCTCGTCAATCGGTGAATGTTAACGTCGAATCGGGTATGGCCAGAATTCAAACTTCGCACTTACTGTTATCTCAGTGAGTGCAAATCCGTTGGAGGTCACCTTCGTGCCAGAAGTGAAGGTCGGCAGCATCCGAGTCAGTTGACAAAATTTTCTTGTATTTGCATGATCTGTGTCATTACAACATGGAGTAACCGTTACGATCTTGATGTCCTAACATAAGTACTAAGTTTAACGCGTTAGATAATACTGTCCTCTGATACGTATCCCCAACAATATGACACGAGCAAGTCGTTCTCCTTGGAACTGCCTTCCGTGACATGTCCCGATGTATCTCATTTTGATGCATAAGCTCATTTCCATGGCACGTTCAACGGTTCATGTTGAGTGCGTACAATGATGCCCTTGGAACAGGCACCATGACCGTAGGCTGCTTCCGAATTCGGCGAACAGGCTCATCCATTTGGGGCTCGTCCGTTGTTACAGGTTCTGGCAACTCACGACTTGAATATGAGTTCTGACTGTTGTGACTCATCCCCTGCGAAAAGCAATGAAATCATGCTTTGATGGTAACGACTCAACAACTGACTGTGCTATAATCAAGAGATGGGCTTTTCGCTTCATCTCCTGTCAACGCCGATAAGATATGTATCGCCTGATTGAATGGCTTAGAACTGCATAATCACTATGACTACTTACACATACCTTATTATTAGCTTTTGATGGTCGTCCGAAAGAAGACGCATTGCTGAATGCGCGAGAAAGAGTGAGACGCTCGCGTCTCAAATCCTGATACTCCGATAGTGTTTCATCCAGTTGGTTGTGCAGTTCCGCCTGCTCCTTGCGAAGCTTCGCAGCCTCCGCTCGGAAAGCGTCTCTCTCCCGGCGAATTTCAACAAGATCGCTGAGTAATCTAGCGTTGTCTGCCTGGAGTTGTTGAATAACCTTTCGTTGACGTGCGTGGACGCTTTGTAGCTGCTCAATCAACATTGTCGAGGGCTTTTCCATGGCGAATAGAGAGTGCGCAGAAAGTAAGAACTTCGAAGTGGCTTGAATGTCAATGGAAGCTGAAGGTAACATCTCTTTTTATCAGCGGAGCGATATCATACTATGCATCACCATCAGGACAGCATCAGTGTTGATCTGAGAACGTGCACACCCACCAGAATCCCCACGTAGCTAATACCAGCAGTGATATGTTGCATACTTAAGCGACAGATATTCCAGGGGCTGACCGTGATGGGACTATATGTTTGTGTTCTCGTGGACTGCCTGTCATGCTACCACGGCTGTGCTTTGCTGTGTTGCCGGTAACTTCTTTGATGTCCTTGATGCAAGGGATGTGAAGACTGTACTGCTTCTGACTGCAGCCTGTTCCGGGAAGACTAATATTAACACTGCGATTATGGATGTGATCATGCAATCCATCATACCGCTTGTACCTGTACTAAGTAGCTGTGCATCAACATGCGCCACCCACCAATGATAACAACTGCTAAGTCCGATGTTACATCGTGTTATAGGACAATGCGGTGAAGAATCCGGATGAGTTCAGCGTTGTGTGGAGGAAAACTGGAAGACAGCGTTGTTCCAGCCTTGAATCTTAAACCCGGGGGCCGGCGCTAATGCTATGAAGATTGAGCATGAAGTGTTCGAGTGGAAAGAAACTTCTAGGCTTTGCGCTGTTTGCGCCAGACTACCGACCGCACTGGAACCAGTAGTACTATGCTTTGGCTGGCTTTGGGAGCACGTTTGAGAATACATGACCTAGGCAGGGCTGTGACATATATAAGCACCGTCACGTAGTGCGTGCATCGATCACGCACTTGTGCTGTCACGCGCCTCATGTTTGTTCGGATTCGGTACTCAGTCGTGCGCGTGAGTCGCCGAAAGCCACAGCGCGCGGCCAAGTATGTAATATTTCATTCCAAAGGGCCTCGAGCTCCAAACCACACCTTCTCCAGCCGGCAGCGCGGCTACTCGCTCGACCATCGCCACTCGAAGATTTTCTGTCTATATGAATACCCTCGGGCTTTCCTCTGCCCATGTTTTCACACTTTGTGACCATGAAGCACTGGCTTGTATTTGAGATCTTTGCTTCTTACATATACTCTGCGAAGGGCTATAGTCTCGTCCGCGAATATTCGGGGCAGAGCTTCTTCGATCTTTGGGACTTTTATGGCGCTTATGACAACACGACTCAAGGTGAGGATCGTATTCGTCATTCCTTATATTCTACTACAATAGAAAACATAATGCAGGTAATGTCATATGGGTCAACCAGTCCTATGCAGCCAGTCAGAGTCTGGCGTACGTAGACAGTCAAGGGAATGCCATAATCAAAGTGGACAACACAACAGACGTGCCTATGGGTCAGAACCGTAGCACAGTGCGCAAAACACAGGAGGCAAACACCCAGTACTTATTAGAGCTCAACAGGTTCGCATAACCACCCAAGACACGTATGATATCGGAAGCCTTTGGATAATTGATCTCAATCACATACCATTTGGATGCTCGGTATGTTATGAGAGGCTTAGTTTACTTGTCGTTAGCATCTGATCTATTTATGTAAGGTATGGCCCGCATTTTGGAGTTTTGGTGCGCGCATTGCTGTTAGATTCGATTTCACCTGCTGACGCGATCTTGTAGGGCCTAACTGGCCGGAGAATGGGGAGATAGATATAATCGAGGGCATCAATTTGATGCTCGATAACCAAATAAGCATTCACAGCACGCCAGGATGCACTCATGATGGATCAGAATATCAACTTGGTACAAGCGGTGCAACGACCGACTGCTCTGAACCCTCTGGATGCACAGTGACGGAAACTTCTCCGAATAGTTATGGAAGCGGTTTTGCGACAGCTGGTGGGGGGGTTTGGGCAACGCAATTTGATGCATCGGGTATCTTGTACGTGGTTGCACATGCCATATCTTCGTCATCCTTATGGCTAACAATCACTTGTAGTATCTGGTTCTGGAGTGTGCGATACCCTTTGGTTTGATAAATACTGTAATGTGCTGACACATTTTCAGCGCCCCGACGTACCCGCTTCCATTGATCAAGTTGATTCAGTTTCGATGGACATCACTCAATGGGGACTTCCGCATGCCAGTTATTTTTCCAACACTTGCAACATTACCCAATATTTCAGTCCGCAAAACCTAGTCTTAGACATTACTCTTTGCGGGAGCTGGTGAGTCCTGTTATACCTCGTACAGGACTCTTCATGATTATGTTACATATAGGGCAGGTGCTGGAACATCCTATAATGCGTCGTGCGGTAACTCAGGTCCGACTGGCCTATGTGTGAGTGCTAACAACCGAAAATGGCATTTTTTTTTGTTCAATGCTTGTGATACAGTACCAGGACTGCGTAGTCGGGCCAGGAAGTCCTCGATATGATAACGCATATTTCAACATTTCCTATGTTCGTGCATATACCTCTGCTCTGCCATCTGCCACATCAATATCATCCATTACTCCAACATCATCCACCAATCCTACAACGCCAACGACGAGCCCGACAACAAGTTACGGTGGGCAATTCACCCACAGGTCCGATAACAACGGGTGGGGCGCAGTAGTGATGCTTCTCATTGCAGCCCCAATTGCCGTGATTGGTTCATGGCCACTCATGTTCAAGAAGTGGCATCACCGGGGCATACCACCAGTACAGCCTGCGTAGTTTCACTTCACTCGTGACTATTTATGGCTCAGAGATGACCAAAATAACTTACGACTGCATTTATGTCTAGATTACACGATGAATAACAGATAGATTAATGTACTATTGTTGTGCACAAGTAAACAACGTACTTTTCATGTGACACTGGTACCATGCTCATGTGTGCAGATGGACGCCGGCGTGTTGGGTCATACTGTACCAAGCTTCATCGACATCTTCTATTGCCGAACTTCATCTTGAACAGTGCATGTATCCATTTTTCCAAGGATACGATGTTAATACCTTTCTTTTATGTGCTGGCAGCCTGATGGGTGTTACCACTAGGATTAGCCCCATTCAAGAACAAATTTAGTTCCTAGATAACTCGTTATATCCCTCTTCGATATGCGATTTTAAACACGGCTTCTATTCCCAGCATGACGGGCATGGCCGCAGGCACCGGATTGTCTGTATAAAAAGCAATCAGCAGTCGGGGTGGGGCCTCATATACTTCACACAAAACCATGACTGGCACAGTCAACGAGAAAGCAGCTCAAGTGACGCACTCAGAGGTCGATGCAACTACTGGTTTTGAGAAGAAATCACCCTATGGCAACATAACGGCGCTAGCGCAGGCTGCTGCAACTGAACATGCCATCACTCCAGCACAGGCTGTGCGAACGTATTGGCGCGCTTTTGCATGGTGTTTCTTTATAAATATGGGGGCTCTGTTGTGGGGTTATGACTCTCAGGTAAGTGATTCAACCATTGATGGGTGGAATGGTGTCATGATAGTCTAGATCTTCTATTAGGTTGGCGGTGGTTTATTGAGCGTCCCTTCGTTCCGTAGGGATTTTGGGAGCTTGATTGATCAACAATACGTCCTTGCTGCATCATGGCAAAGTGCCTTTAACAGCGTCAGCTCCATCGGTGGTATGGCTGGAGCCTTTTCTTTAGGTTACATCTCGGAACTCTTCGGGTACGTACGAAGGTCTGGAGATTTAGATACTCTTACTCACATGAGACAGACGACGTGGCGCTGTCGCTGTCGCTTGTTTTGTCTCCATCGTTGGTATTTTGCTGCAATTCCTCACTCCCACTCATTACAGCGGGATGCTATTAGCTGGCAAACTGATCAACGGTTTCTCGCTTGGTTTGATATATGCCCACTCAACATTTCGTTGTCTTAGCCGACTCGTGTAGGAATGTTCGTATCGAGCGCTGGATCTTACTGCGCAGAAGTTTCCCCTCTCGCTTTACGTGGGATCACCACTGCATCTGTTAATCTGTGGATAGATTGTACGTTTTATCTTCAATCTAATTTTGTTTAAATTCTTACACATGTCACATTCAGTGGGTCAATTGTATGTTCCTTGTGCATCTTCATTGGCACATTGGTCAACAGGAAGCGTAGCATGTCGAACGGAGTAATTCGTGGGACAGGCAACCGAACTGATGCTTATGCTTACCGCTTGCCTTTGTAAGTGGTTCGACTCCTTGTCCTACATTCAGCCTTATTTCTCCATCCAGTGCGCTCCAATGGATCTTCCCAGTCGTCCTTCTTGTAGGCCTTCCTTTCGCTCCGGAATCCCCTTGGTGGCTCGTTCGCAAAGGAAGGATAGATGATGCTCGGAAGGTCATCACGCGACTCGGTGGTCCAACGATCAATGCAGGCATGCAACTTCAGCAAATTCAGGACACGATTGAGCTCGAAGACTTATATGCGGCGAGTGCAAGATACGTTGACTGCTTCAGGGGTTTGCTTCATTCTACAAAAAAAATCCTTGATTACACTTTGACTGGGTCAAAACAGGGGTCAACCTCAGACGCACTGTCGTAGCAACGATGGTTTTCGTGCTTCAGCAAGGCGCTGGTATGTTTTATTAGATGAGTGCCGACATAGGGACGCTGAATATTTGAAAGGGGTCGTGTTCGTTCTGGGCTTCAGCACATACTTCTTTGAGCTTGCCGGTTTCGCTAATACCAATGCCTTTAACCTAGGCATCGGGGTGACAGCCATCGGCGTAAGCGTTTGGCTGTTGCTTCGTTCTTCGTTAACATCGAATGATATTTGTCTAGATTGTGGGCAACCTGCTAACATTTTATACAGTCAATCGATTTGGTCGTAGATTCGTATTCTTCTGGGGAATGCTTGCTTGCACTACAGTGCTATTGTTGATTGGCTTTATATCCATATCACATTCTCAAAGTGCCAGGTGGACGGTAGCTGCCTTCGTGCGTTGCATCTTCGTTGAGGGCGGCTCACATCTGGTACTTACTGATTTTTCTGCTCTAGACAATCATATACAATTTTATATATCAAACCAGCATGTGAGTCATTTTGCTATTGTTAGATTGGTCTTGACTGACGGGCTGGGTGATAGTGGCCCCCTAGGCTATGTCATTTTTGCTGAAGTTTCGTCTGCTAAACTGCGATCGAAGACTGTCGCATTGGGGATCTGGGTAAATTCCTTGTTTGGTATGATCGTGAATATTGTTGTCCCGTATCTGCAAGTTCTTCTATTTTGCCGTCTCATAGCTGAACTAAAATATTCTTCTTCAGCGTCAACCCAGATCAGGCCAATCTTGGTGGATACGTTGGCTTTATTTTTGGCGGTCTGGCTTTTGCTGGAACAATCTGGACCTGGTACTTCATTCCAGAAACTAAGGATCGCACCGTCGACGAGTCAGTCAACCTCAGCCCTATCACTCACCGTTCTTCTCTGAAGTGATTTATAATATTTTAGGCTTGACGTTCTTTTCGAACAACATGTTCCCGCGCGTCAATTCGCGACATACCGCCTTCTCAGGTCTAATTCTCCTTCCAATTAATGCCTTGCGATGGACTAATAAATAAACGGCCCTTCATGTATACCTAACGCACCATTTTCACGGACAACGACATAACGATCAATGATGGACTCCTTATGCTTGTTTGGGATCTGCCATGTAGTCAATAGATCATGTCTATATTCTTCCTTGGGAGTATAGCGTCCAACGAACATCTCTGCAACGATCTAAGCGCATGCGTAAGCCGAAATATCTATTTGCTACAGTAATAACGCAAATACCAGGACATAAGACGTGCATTGAAAGCAATACAGGATACAGCTACTTAGACTTGATGCATCTGATGCTCGGACGCAAGTTCAATAATCACACGGTACGAGCTCATATATGACTTGACAAAGCTTCCAAGGTACTGACTTCCTAGAAGAGTCCCAAATCAACTTTTTTCCAAGACAAATAGTATGAATACTGATTTTCTAGACCATCTCGCGTGCGAAACCACCTCAGGTGCCAGAAGAGGGGTAACATACTGTTTCAAATACGGAGGGGCCGTAAGACTAATAGATGAAAAAGTTTCAGCCTGCTGCTCGCTAGCTCCGGACCTTGCTCAAAGAGGGGCTGCGGCCACTGCGATTCAATTCATTCGAATAAGCAAGTCAACCCCTGCCAGTGAAGAAGCCTAATTATGTAAGCGTTCCGCTCGTCGGACATCCAAATTCATATCCAGTACCAGTAAGTTACTAGTCTGTCATGGGCCGTCGGCTTGCTTCACAGACGGGGAGCTTCAGTATCATACCAACGCCATCAGATCCTTCTGTCCCCGAATGAAAGATATTATTATCAACGCATCCAAGGACTGCTCAGTTCATATCGGGGACCTCACAACCAATCAGCTAGTAAGTGGACCTCGTTCTATCAACTCTTTGCTATTGCAGTGTCCCCTGTGGTGGACAACATATTACCAGTGCTGGAGTGGATTAGATGCAGCGCTCAAGTGGCAGGACGGTAATGCAGAACGTTGGTGCGCGTATATAATTTCTGTCATCGGGGTTTTTTTCAAATGGGTTTTGAGTCAGCTCAGAGTGCGCATGATGGCGATGCAGAGGTTGATGCGAAGTTCAAGGTAAGATTCGTTTCGAGTATTTCACCCTTTGTCTTTACCTCATTGTCAGGAACACCCAGCTCGACCATTGACCAAGAAACTAGTCTGGTCTCTTACTCATTAACCTCGTCAGATCTTTGATGTCCCTCTCGTATCTAACCAGCATACCAACAACAAAGATACGACAGACCAAAGTTCCGGATTTCCTGAGCTCTCGCTAGTCTGACAACTGATCCAGGGCAACGATTTCTGTGGGGATGACACAAGCCGCATGCCTCATTACTCAGTTCCTCTCGCGTGTCACTCATCTTTCCCTGGTCTGCGGTCTTTATTAGGCTGTTTGCACTTCGGCACTCGACCCTCACCTCGAGCAACGCCGCTCAAGCCCCGACATTGGAATTTCAATTTGCCTTCCATCAGATTTTTCACACATGCCATTGCCTGCTCGCGACGGCAACGTGAGTTCCTATACGACGTCGTTAAAGTTACCCTTCTTTGTTGCTACCGAAACTCGATTCCAGAGATATGGTATTGCCCATCCGTCGGCGGCAGAAGTGGCCGCCGCTATGCAAGGTACGAATGGCAGTAAGACGGACACAATTAAACGCGACAAGACCGAGCTGCGGATGGCGCACAAGGGTCGCAAGCCCCTGTGATGCAAGGATGACCAACATAACGACTCAAGGGCAACATCTTGCTTCCACCGCTGAAGAACAGTCAGACAGTGTGATAGTAGGATGCTACGTATCTCATTCTGTCGTCAGCCCACAACGCATTAGCGATCGGGTGTTTCAAAGGAAGGATCCTTCTTCACGAATATACATTCCTTGCATCGCATCATTGCTTAACCTGGTTACAAACTTTGGCGAACGATGTGGTTTCAAGTTTGGCCCAAGAATCAAACTGCTCGCTTTCCACTTGCTAATAACATTGGTTTGTTCTCTTCGTCTTTTCTATCAACTGGCCCATATTCATTACCTCAACAGACGCGGGTAGCTAGCTGTGCAACTGCGGCTAAGTATCACGCATAATCTCTAATTATAGCTCGACCGCATATTTATCACGTTTTTCTTCACTACTTCCCTCGACAACAATCATTAGCACGTAACTTTCCCGTCTATCCCCATGATAGGCAATTGCAAGGCTAAACAGCTTGCAACTTCCAACATATATTAATAGCGCGTTGCCTATGCCGAATATTGAGTGACAAACCATGGCACAGGCATCTAGCTAGATGCACTGCAATAACTAGTGACAGTTAGAGAAACCAGCTGGATCGAGGGAATCAATGGCTCCTCTTATCATAGTTCGCTGTGCAACCGCGGGAAATCGTCGAGAGGGATTACCCATTATGACACTCCATCAACTTACATGACACGATCAGATATATAAAATAAATAATAGACTACACTACACGGGGCTACTCTATGTCTTTGTATGTCATTGCATCGCGGTCAAGACTGGAGACGCGTGCATATTCGAGGAATAAACTTAAATCAACTGGTAAGGATGACTGCCTTCTGAAAAAGAGGGAAATCCTACCGGAACGTGTATGCTGTCAGATCTTCCCGCCTCCAGTATTTTTTGCTCCATTCGCGCCCTGCGGCTGCTATTTTTTTCGCCAGGTCTTCATGCGCGCCTTCTCCTTGGAGTCCGCCACGGAAGAAAGTGAATACATCATACAGATCAGACAGATCAACTTGTACAGGCACATAGTGCACCCAAGGCGCAACTCGATCCATAAACCTACGAACATGATGGTTTGTTTGTTGCACGCGAATCTGACGAGACGAGCACTCACCACTCAGGGTATATCGTACTTTTAAATACAAGGGAGTTTGATGTGATAAGGCGCTTAAACCGTCCTGACCACCCATGCCCATCGATCTGAAAGCGGTGAACAATAAAATATAGTCATCGAATCTAAAGGGCCAACTAACATCAAAAACATATTTATAACGGCCGGCCTCTTGGTGGGTCTGCATTTTCCTCCAGTCATAAAGTCTATCTAGCTGATCGCAGAGGTCTGATGCGCAGGAACCTGCCTTTCCGGCAAATTGAATGTCGATTAATGCAGGATTGAGGTGTGCTTTGCGCAACGGTACAGGCTCTCCAACAGGGTCAGAGTCGTTTAGAGGCGAACGAAGCACGTCCGCTGTTCCTGCCATATCGTTGACAAACTGTATCAGATGATCTCTGTGCCCTTGCCGCCACCTGGTATTAGTACCATGGAATATGCCAGTATTAGTACCGCGCCAGAGTAATCTTTCGTCCACCTTCTCTTCCCATGGCGGGTTGTCTGAGTCAGGAAGATCCTCGACCCAGCCATAAGGAACAGCTGGTCGGATGTCATGGTGAACCACCGTCGAACAAAGGGAAAAACGCGGAACGAGTGTGCTCTGAGGATCAGGCCCTTTATCATGCGACAGGAACTGGCCGTGGTTGCGGAGAAGAGAAGGATTCAGGCACGGATCCATAGAGAGGCGATGGTCGGAAATAAAGGTTTTGTGAGATGGGCGCTCGGGAGGCTTATCGAGATCGATAGGATTTTGCCACGCTGGAGAAGATGAATTGCAGGCAGAGAGCCATCCAGACCGTTGCGCCGGTGGCAATTCATTTCGTTGTAGAGCTTAATACCATGTGAGCAAAATTCGTTGCAGCACAACAATCAAAATGAACATACTGGAACGCGTGGCGGCCGCTTCAAGTGCCATGGATTTGATACCATAATCTGATAGCATGCTGGGATTGTCATGAGGCGAAAAAACGGCGCGGAAAGGAGGCAGATAATCTTCTATATCCTCGAGGAGTGACAGAACATTGTCAATGCGATCCATGAGCCTTTGTGCACTATCTTCTGGCAAATGGTAGTCGACGATCTCAATGAAGGGGCTTTCATCTGTCTTTGCAATAACAACAGTGTTGTCTTGCGCCTCTAATTGCTCTCTGGTCTTCTGGAAGTCCAGGGGATCAATACCCCAGTAAGGCTCCAAATCTTGGTATATCTCGTCGTACTCGTCTGGAAGTTGGACGTTGTGTGCCACTACATAGTCCCACCTATAAGCCCAAAGAGAATTTTTCTGTGAGGCTCGCTCAACCTTGGTTACCATGCTGATCACGTACCATTTCTCAAAGTGAATGGGAGGAGGCCTGTGGTATCTTCGTTTGTATTCCGCGACAGCTTCGCCTAGTGTCTTGCTTGCGCGGCCAAGCTTTTTTTCCCAAGCCACCTCCGCTCGCTCTATAAGTTCAAAAATTGGATGAATTCCGTTTGGGTTGACTACGAGCAACCCGTCATCACCGTAATAGTGATCACCAGGCGGACTCGGAGTAGGCTGATGTTCGTCCTGCGCTTGGCCAGTGTCCACTATGTCATCAACTGGGTTCAGTCGATCATCGTCTGGAAAATAATCAAGGGAGGTGGGAGGGTGTGGAGACGTGGGAGAATTCAAATCTAGTGACGATAGTATTACCTCGATGTTGTTATTGGGTGGTGCAAATACAACATTGTGCAGGGTGACCCCCAGAACGCAGGCAATCAGGACGATTGCGATGGACCTGTGTGAGACTACCCTGCCCATGCTAGTAGGGGATGTGGAAGAAAGTCGTTCACAAGCAAGCGGACATAATGAACTTCATGACATGGCAGGCAGGTACTACGAAGGTTGTCGGATCTCCGCTCGGAGATGACACCCTGGGCCTATCAAGGTAGTCGGCGCCCAAGTTCGGACATGTAGGTCTAAATTTGGGTTTCAGCGTCCCAGGTACTCACTGAAAAACGGGAGAACCTTTGGAGAATCATTTCAGGACTTGGTACTTGCAATTGCAAAGCCAAACGTGTTGTTGCCATCGCAAGTTCCGAGGACCTACTACTCAATTGCTGACTCAGAACCAGATGGGGATGTAGTTGCAAGGTGAGTACTATGTCATAGGTGAATTGAAGGTGAAATGTGTAAAAAGTGATCAGATGAATTAGCTGCAATAGTATATAATATGTCCGCCCGTTTGCTCGAGCAACACGCAAAAGATACGTGGCATACCATCGCAAAAGAAAGCCAGTCCTCTTCCATATAAACAAAGTTCTCCTGCATGTTGTCAGCAACAGCTCGGATATCACGTGCATTTGCGCTCATTCCGACATGCATCTTGGCTTGCCATGCTTCTAGACCAAACCGATGAGTTTTCTGAATTGCCGGAGCTCTGCCCACATTAGCAAATGATGCATCCGCAACAGCATCCCGATCCCACGGCATTATCGGCACCTTCGTGTGCGATCTCTGTGTCGGCGTTTATTGCTCCCCTGCGGGTAAATGCATTGCTAAGGCGTCTCTTCTTCATAGTGTCGTCAACCGTTGGGATGTTGGACGGGCGAATGGAAAGATGAACGATTGTAGGCAGGGAAGACGGATCTGATGGTAGAGAAGGTGGGAATGAAAGATCTTGTAATCATCCATTCATCCGTGTAAGCAAGATAAAACATTGTGGATGACAAATATACTCACGAGTAAGAGTGTCCTCATCTTGCAGAATCTTGCCTAGGTAAAGAATTCGCAAATGCGACGGGGCCTGTGGACTTTCATCTTGCCAATCTGTGTATATGAACGGTTATAACAATGGAATCTGGCACTGAAGGATTTAGAACCCTGACCTGCAGGCCACGCATTCCACACCAGCTCTTTGACCCTTCCAATTGTTATCGCTGGATCGAACGAC
>QLOO01000217.1:0-39047 GCA_003313855.1 Suillus sp. MG131 | reverse complement strand
GTGGGTGGGTGGGATGAGGTATCAGAGGAAAACCATGGCGTAAAATAAAGAGGCGAAAACAGAGGCGAGGCAAAGCAAACCGAAATGGTATGTAATAGATCCGTGACCGAAGAGAGATCCTGAAAAAGAACTTCAACAGATGGCGGCCTGATCTTCATCTGATTTGTGCTGCCTCATCTCCAGGTAAGTCACATTACTGATTGTCGGTCGTCTGTCCGATCTGCTCAGAATGGCGAGAACACATGCCGAGAATTAGTTTGGATGAAGACTTGGAGACCGCTGGTTAGGTCTGAAATCACCTGAAGTGGACTCAGAAAACGTAAAAGTCTAGAGACGTCCAGCGGACGTGATAGATCGGTTAATTTTTTAAAAAGAGCTGATATAGTAGTCGAAAAGTTTGCACATGTCATATCAATGCGACATTGCTGGCGCTAGCTCCATGGTGAAATGTCCGCGGAATATGTACCGAGCTGGGGGGAAGAATGCGGGGTCAAATATTGGGGTCAGATGGGGAGGCCCCGGACCTGACTAGTGAGCACAGCTTATGGTCACACCAGGCGTGACAGAATAAGGTTGGAGAATTTCAAATTATCATTAAAAGTAAATATCTATTTGTTTATCGTACGAATTTAATTTGAACGGTTTTGTCCGAATCCATTTGCAGGCCTTTGACACAGATCTGCACTTGTCTCCTCCAATTGCGTCTGTGAATGCATACAGCTCTCCGGCGCGTGCGTACCAGCAATGTGATGCGATTGAGCCGAACATTCTCTGCTCCACAGCTCATTGCACAATGCAGACAATATCAAAGACACGCACTCTCCACTTCTCCTTCTCCACTTCAGCAGCGGTCAATTCCTCACAATGCCTTACTTGTATCCGTCAGACATTTTCATCTAGCCTCTTGGAAGAATTTCTTTCGGCCGAAAGGTCATGAGTCGTCTGGACTGTCTGACACTCAGGAGGAAATAGCTAAAGCTGCTATCCTTGAGAAAGTCATGAAAGGCAGGCAACTTACAGACCTCATGCTACGCTGTACGTTCTCTACCATTCGATTGTCTCTTTTTCGTTTCTCTTTCTTGCAGCTCACGGAGGCACAGGCACTATCCTGGATCATACGGGTACCTTGTCATTTTCTCAGCTCATCCTCGTTGCATGACCACACCTGTCGCTTTAGGCAATATCAAGAGCATATCTGGCCAATTTAAACGGTCTGACTTGTGCAGCGAGCATCGCTTAAACGTAAGAGAGATTATGTTTGCAGTCCAGAATTTGGGCTGGACCCTTACTGAAACTATAATGAAGCCTCGTGACTTACGAAAGATTGATTCACGAATACCCAACCTTGTTCCTACAATTCTTATTCGCAAAGGAGCTGTTCTAGTGCGTTGCTGTGTGTAAATATTTGTGAACCGCGTATAACATTGGCGTCCAGATTAATATACTTCACATACGGGCGCTAGTCAAGGCCGATACTGTGGTGTTGTTTGACTCTTATGGGTCCAACGATTCCCGTCTTCACTCTGTGTTCCTGTATCATCTCGAGGTCATTTGTTTCCATCAAACATTTTACGTGTGTAGACTGACCCCATTCAGCATAACCTTAAGGCCCGGGGTAGCGGCGCACCTTACGAATTCAGGTAGGTTTTCCCGCAACATGATCATTTCCGCGCTGCATCGAGGTTTCATAGAGCAATCGAGTCCATCCTTCTCTCCGTTCTCAGCGCGCTAGAAGCCGAGATGGTATTTATCCGCAACCTCGTAGGTGGTCTCTTGGCAGAGCTCGAGGACGATATCAATCATGACAAATTCAAACGCCTGTTGCACTACTCAAGACGTCTGGTAGCGTTCAAAAATCGCACTAAGCTGGTACGATTTTATTTTTTCTTCCTCATGGGAATCTTTCGTTCATTCACATTCCAGGTCCAAGAGGCTTTAGAAGAAGTACTCGAACAAGGTTAGCATTGCAACTACTGTAATAGTTTGAAGGTTCGAACATGCTATGTTCAAGATGATGATTTGGATGCTATGTATCTCACTGACAAGAAAAATGGCGTTCTGCGCAACATGCATGAACACGAGGAACTTGAAGTACTTCTTGAATTTTTCTCAAAACAAGTAGAAGAAATCGCCAATGAAGCTGAAAACATCGAGGTGGATTCTTTAGCGTATATCGTTTTGCCGAAGACCTTACCATCTTCAACAGGCCAACGTTCAATCCACTCAGGAGATTGTAGAACTCATCTTGGACTCTAACCGCAATGCACTACTCGCATTGGACCTTAAAGTGAGCCTTTTCGTTCCACTCGAGTGAAGTAAAGCTGAGATATGTCAGGTATCTATCGCAACCATGGGAATTGGCACGGGAGCCCTGATCGCAGGTTTATTCGGCATGAACGTCAGTCACTCGTCACAAGATCTCTGATGGACCAGTGTTGACGTCCTTCTCTGATTCAGTTGAAAAGCCACATGGAGGAGATGCCCTATGCCTTCATGGCGATGTCCACCCTCTCATCAGCTGTTGCACTCTTCGTAGCATGGGCTGGCCTAAGAAGGTATCGTATCCGATCGCTGTTGCGGACCGTAATGTTTGACCTTCGTTCTCATCACAGACTCGCTCAGATACGAAAAGTCGGACTCTCTAATCCCAAACGAGTACAAGAATTGGAAGTGCGTCCACGAATACCATTGCCCTTGCGCCGGCGAAGTTCCAATGGATGGTCATGATAATCAACGAAATCCATGGAACGCTATCGCTGCCTCGCGCTCAAATTTACCATAGACGCATCATGCTTAGCCGTTTGTGATGCCCGCGTTTGAAGGATCAGACTGTATATCAGTCGATCTACATCACGTCGCCCATCTCCGTACGCCACATACCTTAGACGACGTCATATATCTATGTCTTGTGATTAGATTATAGAACCCAAGGAAATTTCAGGGTACCAATCCTCTCGTCAAGTGAGTCCGATGCCTCGATGCAAAGTCATTCCGGTGATCCTACAGGTTCTGTTGCCTGATTCCGCAAATCTTATCTGTAATTCCCAGCCAAGTTCATATGAAACCCTGCCGATAGCAACAACCTGCTCTGCACGCGTCGAGGATAGCGAAATGCCCTCACCCCTTCCTGATGCAGTGATGTCGAAGGAAACGTTCATAGGTAAGATTAGCACCATACGTCCCTACAACATGTAGATCGGGCAATTGAAATTAAAGATAACGACGCACGTCCTAGTTCTCGAAGTGGCAAAACACAGCTACAACATCCTCCAGTTGTATGTGTCCACGAAGTACCATGCGTAACATGTTATAGATAGGCGATGCGGACGCATCCGTAGTGCATAGGCAAATTCTACATACACGGAACATGATGGACAAACGCATGCCAATGGGAGTCATTGGGGGAGCCACAGCCTATTCGTTCCTTGGCGGGGGCATGTCAGGGATCAGATAATGGATGCGGCTGTGAGACAGCCCTGGCATGTCATGCAGCGGGGATAGTGATTCTGTACCGTGCGAATGTGACGATTCACCGGCGGTAAACATTGACTGGTTGTCTACCGCGCTACGTACGTCATCACCAAATTCTGAGACATCATAGTGCGGTACAGGTTTGCGAGAGGTGCGGCGAGCGGACACAGCACCTGTCGAGGGCGAGCGCCTGCCCAGGATTGCAGCTCCAGGGGAAGGTGGGTACTCGCCCTGCCCTTGACTAGGAGATGTGGGTGTATGCTGAGTGGAGGCAGCTGGGGTTGGCAATGAAAAACGCTCGGTACGCAAGTACATGGAGCTTTCCATAGATGATCGTAATCTAGCTGCTTGCAGCTCGAGGCTTTGTTTCGAATAACGCGTAGAGGTGGCACGGGCGCGACCAGCGTCGCCACGGAATGATGGATCTGCAAGGGGATACGGATCTTGAAGGGAGTGAACAGATATGTGGCGATTGTGACGCGACAAGGAATTGTCGGTAGCCTCCACAGGGATCATTCCACTCGGCGAGTAAGGGTGTGCTTCTTTGTCCTCTCCATTATTTCCTTGATATTCATCTGAGCCCTGTGTGGTTGTGGTCTCTGAAAGTTTGCCACTATCTGCGACAATGAGTATTTCACCCATCGACTCCGAATGACCGTGGGAGTGGGTAGAGCCATCATTGCCTCCTGCAGGTGACATGGCAGCGGAGTCATTAGATTTTAACGAACTCCACCTCCTTCCCACACTCTGCTTTGGCTTGCTACCACGAGTTGGAGAGCGACATCGGCGGTAAAGGTAATATGCAATAGCCAAACCAAGAAATAGCAGCCCCGCTAGACTACCAACCACAACCCCCACGATCTCGCCAACGCTGAGTGTCACTGATGAGCTTTTCGCCACAGTTGCAGTGCTAGTGGGTCCCAGCGATGAAGATGAGGATGAGAGTAAGCAAGCTGTATCGGATCCGTTGCTGATGAAAAAAGCAGCAGAAGAGGCATTGAGCGAAGCTACAGAGCCCTGTATCGTATACCAGCCCTGTGGCTGATTCACTTGAGGCCATGTCCAGGAGTTTGAGATGGTACTAGTGTTTGTTAAAGTCACGGAGATCTGCCCGGCGGCATTTTGGCGGCGGGTGAGGTCACGCCGTGGATAGGGATCAAGAACATTGACGTTCGTGATAGAGAGCAAAATGTTGGGTGATGAGCCGTTATAAATCCAGGTGATGATGCCTGGGGCACATGTTGTCATATTCTTGATGGTATTGATAAAGAACTGGCTATATGTTGATGAAGGGGTAGCTGCGCTGGCCGTTGATGTCATGACATGCGACGAGTTGAGTGAGGACGAGGTAGACGGTGTTATACCTGATGAAGCAGGCGAGGAAGTCGAAATGATGTCCATAAAACCAGGATAGAGGGGTATAGGTGGCGGGGTATGGCCCAGCTGCCGTTCGGCATACTGAACAGGTTGAGCTAAAACACCTGCCCACTGACATCCACTAGAGTAGAGCCAGCAGAGCACCACCAAAGTCGATAGCATTCTTACTCTTGTAAGAACATCCGAATATGAGAATAGTCGGACCGAAGTACTCACGAGGTGATGATCAGCAGGCTTTAGCGCCGGTAACGCTGGCACAAGATAATCAACAGGACAAGCTGAATAAAAACTCTTGACAGCGGGTGAAGCCCTCGTCTGGTATCCTTGAGATAGTAGTAGGACAAGAGAGTTAGTGCGAAAATTGCTGCCGAGTCCCCCAACAATTAGGATAGGTGCACTGCGGATCCATTACCGGGATCCCAGTGCCGTGGATCCCAGTTTTCTCAAGCGGGTCTTTGCCTCCGTTCCAACGTGTCTAATAGGTGGCGATGCCCTTGGACCTGCCACATATACGCACCGTCGTTCCCGTCAAGACTGGAGGAAGCGAACCGTCATCGGTGCTGCTACGCATTTTTTTAAGCTAGCCACGAAGAACATCACGCGGGGTTTCGCAGGATGTTCGCCGGTTCAATGGTCTAGTGGTTATGATTTCTGTCTTACACACAGAAGGTCCTGAGTTCGACCCTCAGTTGAACCATCATTTTTACACAGCCTCCATGTAACCAATTCATCTTTGGCGATTTCTCTGCAAAATCACATATAACAACAAATACATATAGATTCAAAGTATATTTATCATTGCAGACAAGCCGAAAATGTCACACCTGGGTCCTGGGGTACATTTCGCCTTCCGATTCCGCCCGCGAAACAGAAACATACTGCTCTCCATACTCCGATCGTCGTTCTCACACTGTCTCCTACTGTCTGTAGTCGCCGTTCAGTTGGGATACCGAGGTTTGATCTCGACGGGGATAACAGGGTAAGGGAAGTCACTATCCACATGGATACGGAGTCAAGCAGAACTTAACGTTAGGCCATGGCGCAATGGGCGATCCGTAATGGAATGGCATAAGGAACTTAACGTATTCGTCGACGAGATGGACATAATTGTCAGCATCAGCTGGCAGACCTGTCGTTCATGAGGCCGCGGAAGAAGTATTGTGAAACACGCGAATCTTCTAACGCCTACATCCCTCTCAGGGGAAAACGTTCATGGACACGGACCGAGTTACAATGGGACGGAACTAAACAAGGCTAAGCCATTACCAAAATTTTGACCCAGACGGGGAGTGACGGCGTCTGGGGATTTAAACTTGGTGCTAATACGAGAGCACTGAAAACAGGTAAGTCAGTGGGGATTAACGGGGCCAACGGATGATCTGGCGTAGCATGTGCCTGGGACTGGGGTAGAAGCGCAAAATGGTATACCGCATATTGCAAATCAATGAATTGCATATAAGTCTATTTGGGTTAGAAGGCCAAGCAAGGCCTTGAAGTCTGAAGCTTAACCATCGACATCTAATCCTTGCTAGCACACTGCCACAACTGAGAGTTTCGAGAGAAGGAACGGATGTCAAGTCTTTGGTGCTCCCACGGTGTATCACTGGGATCATCGCTTGGGGAGCATTAAGGCCGTTATAATATCCTTAAGATGGTTTAGAGTTTCCAAAGCACGGCTACATGAGGATTCCACCTACGAACCGTTGTTCTAGTTATAGATGATGTATTGCTTGAATCATGAGGATTGTAGCTTCGTTTCGCCAGGGTCTGACCTTTGCGCCCAGTGCAGGGTTAGAATGGATTTGCAATTACAGAGGGAAAGATTAATACTTACCGCAAGATCGTCACCCAGAAGGTCGAGCTACCAGAATTTGGTCAGATGAGGCTAAGAGTGGCGATTGGATTACACTGATGAGTAGTTGAGTTCGGAAGCGTGCCTCGGTGGTTACCTTGTCACAATTGATACCGTAAAGCATGAGAGTCCCCGTTTGCATTTCAGTCGTTTTCGATCACATCCTATGACATCGCCCGCTTGAGACGGAGAGAAGATACGTCGTCACATGAAGGAGAAAGTTAAAATGTGTCTCGTGAGCTGTCATGGTGTTTGAACCTGCTGATTGGTTTGGTCACTGAATTGAAAGCCTGGGCATGGAAGAAAGACTATTTACCTTCCACATACTAGACAGCACAAGATCCCGAGGAAGCACGCATCTCGTGATAGGTTGAATTCAGCTAGGATCGGCTGGGCGATGGACACATTCGTGGTGGACTTGCGACGGTTTAGTATGAGTACCGACGGTATGAACTATGTATTCTGAATCCGATGTCAGCTTGCAGATGAAACGACCGTCTTCCTTCCAGTTAGTCTGCCAACAAAAAAGCATGAGCGCACACTTCTCCACTCCCTACATATAAGGCTGCGTTACACTTACATGTCACACGACGGTGAAGTGACGACCTTTGCTACCGACTTCCGGAGAGCACGGTATTAGAGGAGGAGTTGCCAAGAACCTTTGCAGTGTTTGCACGTTCTCGATACAAACGTGACTTCCTGTTTTAGTAACACCACGCCGCGGCGCTCGAGCTCGCTGTCCAGCTCGAATACTCTCCCAATCCTTCAAAGCTTCACCCTTTTCCCTAGTTCTCTTTAATCTAGGATCTAAACACATTATGTGACCACCGCGATCCTAATTGTTATACTGCTATCTTGCAAGACGCCCAGCTGCAGTTCACTCAACAGAAATAAACAAGCACGTTATATAACATCTTTCGCAGACGTTGCGATGTCTGCTCTGCTTATGATTTCTCTGACCCCTGATCTTTCCAAGCTTGGGTGAGGGGATAGTGGAAGATTGCGTGCTGGTGTACGATCCATGTTTTCGGTCACAGCGCGAGAATGGGCGTCTACTTCTTCATTAGCGGTGAGTAATAACTTCTACTTCTGTGTTCTTTCAACTTTGCGTGCACTCACTATGCAGGATTCGGAGCTTTGATTAGTAGGTGCCCTGAGCAAGTTTGGGTCTAGGAACCCCCATATGCGGCGCTCTGCTTGCATCTAACTATACCTGGTGGACACTCGCTGTCTCAGTTTATTGTGATTCGTTACAGTCATGCATGTGCGTGTATCTATACATATCTATCAGTGGCCAAGTCGTGACATGCTCACGAACGATCATCACATGCATATGGTGTGGCAGAATTCGAGTTGATCAAGCGAACAGTCGGATCGGGGGTCACTGTAAGGAATCACCGTCTTCATTCCGAACTTCACAGATGACAAAACCTCCTTTTTAGCTAGTGGTCAAACGATAAAATCAGGCGCAAGTCCAGTACGATCAACATACATTCGCGTATATCTAAGAAGCACATATTCAAAAAGAAGCGCGCAGCAAGGTTTGCAGACCAGCTGTTAGCTAATAAATATCAAACGCGGCAAATTTTTGAAGAGAAAATTACCTATTCCAAGATCCCCATCGCTCGAGTGGCAGCAAAATTTGTTCAGCAGCCAAAACGTTGATCGACTCAGCGGCCAACTACTAGTAGTTCGCGAGTCAGTGCCATGGGCCGACTTTGGCGATGTGAAAGCAGAAACACGACTCGGACTCACTAAGCATAAAGAGAGGATCTTCCGTGCCAGGGAACAATGTGGTTAAATCTAGGACGCAAACCACTGAAACTCACGCATTCCCCCCACCAGCAGGCTTGGCAATGTTGATAACTTGTACAAAACAAAGGACAATGCTCGGCGTCAGCGTCTATAGCAGAGACTGGTGATGCCAGAGCAGCAACGACGATGACGAGAAATGCAGAAGAGAAACGCATTGTGCGTGAAGATGTTATATGAGATCAGATAGGAAGACATCTCGCTTTTATAATGCTCTTCATGATGGTGCCGCATTCGAACAGATAGCACTATCTGCGATGCCAGCGGACTGCCACGCAAGGTCTGTTCGATTGGCAATTTGCTATGGAACGATCAAAACTTGACTTATTATTTGGGGCCAAGTTGTGACATTCTCGTCGAAGATCATTACATCCAAAGTCGCCCAAACGAACAGTCGGAATCATGCAGGGTTTGTGTTCTAAGTGAGTCCGAGGAAAGGACGAACATAGAATGTCGTCTATGTGGCAGATGGCCTTTTTGGACATCTCTTCTCTGCTTCGTACTACGTGCAAACTCTCAGTACTCGACGACTCATAGTCGTAGCACTCGTTCTTTCGCACCCGCCCACCGCACCCTCAGCAGCATAAAGTCAAATTACAAGATTCAATAATCACTTTGCAAATTCAACATCATATTTGCTCGACGCATCACTCCCGAGTGCTTAACAATTTCGAGTGCGAGCTACTGAGGCCCATCCGCCCTCACGGCGCATCTCAACCTCTTAGGTTCGGAGCGGTGTTTCTGGCCGAAAACCCCTGCGGGGCTTTGCCCAAAAACTTACATGCAACTCTCACTACTCGTGGATCAGATCTTTTCGTGTCGCAATTGATCGGACATTTCTTTGGCCAGAAAGGATAACGGAACGCATAAACTACTCTGTAAGGAACCACAATCATCATCCCATTACCGTTTGACTACGAAGCTTCACAGATGACAGAACCAATCCCTATTGTCGAATGTGGGCCGTAGGAGACGTGGAACCACCATCGGGAGTTCTGAGCTGGATTTAAGCGATGGATGAGGACAAGGCCCGGGAACCTACAATTCGGGTCAAGGTGCGTTATATCTCATTTCATCTCGATCTTCTTGAACTCAATTCTCTCAGTGCATTCTCTCCGAGTCGTACCTTCGGCGCATCCTCTTGTACCTCTCGCACATCTCCTCTCACATCATCTCACACTAGTACATCTATTACATCTATTGCATCCTCTCGCATCTTTTCGTACCTCTCGCGCGTCCTCTTGCACCCTCTCACACATCCTCTCGTATGGCTCCCAGCGTATCCTCTCGCATCCTCTCGCACCTCTAATGCATCCACTGTTGTTCACGCCATTGGTGGCAGCCTCCAGCATTGTCCGCAACTAGACGCGATGCACACTCGCTCTGCGATCATATGTAACTTGAAGTACCAGTGTTCACTTCACTATCCTCGTCTTCGTTGAATCCCATGCGTAAAATCGCTCCACCAACCCTTCCTCCTGTGACAACACCCAAGGGCCAATATTGACGTGCGTCAAACCGTTCAAGGCTAAGACGGACATGTCAGCACTGCATATCCGCTATGCTCAGAACTTCGGGACCGATGTGCTCGCCCATCATTTGAGTGGATATATCATGACTGCTGCACAAACGCGAGTAAGTTTGAAGCACGAGTTTCATAAGTAGGTGAAGAGCTCCAAACAGGATTCTTGTTACAGAAGGAAAAGGCTAATACTGTGCAGCGCCAGAACACAGGAGCTGCACGAAGGAAACGGTTGGATGTCCCTCATCAGCATCGGTATTGATTCATTGCGTCACACACTGGCTAGTAGCATGTTGTATATTGGTTTGTCACACAGCAGTCGAGGAGGCAGTTAATTGTCGTTCTCGCCGAGAAGCGTTGAACATGTCTATTGCAATTCGTTACAGTCATACACGTGCATATATCTATCGGGGGCCAAGTGATGACATTCCCATCAAAGATCTTTACATGTACGTATGTCAGATTTCCTGACCGATTACGCGAAAAGTGAAATAGTCGGAATCGGGGCTCACTCTGTAAGGAACCACTGTCTTCACTCCGTTTTCCCATTTAACTGTAGGATGATAGGGAATTCCACGGATAACAGAACCTCTTTTGGCGGGAAAACGATATATTTTGACGCTACAAGTCCAGTTCTATGATCAACATACGTTGGCGTATATATAAGATGTGCCCATTCACAGCGTGCGATAAGGCTTGCAGACCAGCTGATATTAAGCAACAAAAGCAACAAAAATGTAAAAGTGAGTCACCTATTCCAAGATCTCCATCGCTCAAGTGACAATAAAATCTGTTCAGAAACCAAAAAGTTGATCGACTCAGCGACCAACTTGAACTACTAGTAGCTCACGAGTCAGTGCCACGGACTGACTTCACCGATGTGAAAGCAGAAATACAACTCGAACTCACTAGGCATAAGGAAAGGACCTTCCGTTCCAGGGAACCATGTGGTTAGTAAATCTAGGACGCAAACCACTGAAACTCACGCAGTCCCCCAACCAGCAATATCTGCAATGATGATAATTTGCGCAGAAGAAGGGACAATGCTCAGCGTCAGCGTCAATGGGCGTGGCGGAGACTGATGATGCCAAAGCAGCAACGACGGCGAGGACAACTGCAAAAGAGACACGCATTGCGCGCGAAGATGTGATATGAGATCAAATAGGTCAGAGGGGCTAGTAGGAAGATATCTTGCTTTTATATGCTGAACAATGCTCTTCATGGTGGTGCCGTATTCGAACAGATAGTACTATCTGTAATGCCAACGAACTGCCACGCAAGGTCTGTTGGCAATTTGTTGTAGAACGATTTTATGACATTCTCGTCGAAGATCATTACATATATAATTCGAGCTGACCAAGCGAAAAGTGGAAATAGTCGGAATCAGGGTTCACTCTGTATGAAACTTCGCAGATGCTCTTTTGACGGGAAAACAATAAATTTTGACGCTACAAGTCCAGTGTGATCAAACATACATTCGCTTACATATAAGGTGTGTCCATTCACAACGTGCGATAAGGCTTGCAGACCAGCTGATATTAAGCAACAAAAGCAACAACAATTTAAAAGTGAGTTACCTATTCCAAGCCATCGCTCGAGTGGCAACACACAATTTGTTCAGAAACAAAAAGGTCGATCGACTCAGCGACCAGCTTGAATTACTAGTAGCTCGCGAGTCAGTGCCATGGACCAACTTCACTAATGTGAAAGCAGAAACACGACTCGGACTCACTACGCAGAAAAAGGCGAACTTCCGTACGAGGGAACAATGTGGTTAAATCTAGGACGCAAACCACTGAAACTCACGCATGTCCCTATCCAGCAGGTGTTGCACTGATGATAATCGTAGCAGACAACGGGACATCCCTCGGCGCCAGCGTCAATGGGGGTGGCAGAGACTGATGCTTCAAAAGCAGCAGCGACGGCAAGGACAAATGCAAAAGAGACACGCATTGTGCGTGAAGATGTGATATAAAATCAGATATGTCTGAGGGGTTAGTCGGAAGACATCTCGCTTTTATATGTTGAATAATGCTCTTCATAGTAGTGCTGTATTCGAACAGATAGTATTATCTGCAATGCCAGCAAGCTGCCACGCAAGGTCTGTTGGCAATTGTTGTAGAACGATCAAACTTAACTTTGATTGTATGGAGCCAAGTTATAACATTTTGTCGAAAATCATTACATCCATGCATAATTCGAGCGAAAAGTAATGATCGTAGCGAGTCCATAGGGACGGTGATTCGACGATGAGTTGGCCTAATCCTTCTCTGATCTTGGCAGTGAGAAGTACTTAGTGTTGCCACGAGGTAAATTGAGTCGAACCGAGGTGGAAATCGACACTTACGAGTTGTAACGAGTTATACCTCGTTCGACTCGGGAGTTGGCTATAAGTTCGGGATTGATGCTGACCAGTGGTGTATTACATGTAATCTCCCTGCTCGAATGTAGACGAGTAAATGTATGCAGTCTGTAGCTTTCAGTTATACATATTTTAAACTTTTTAAGAGCGCCTTACACTGTATCGCACCATATCAGTGTAAAAGCGTATAGAAAAGCTCTCGAATCAAGATGCACACACGCAAGGCGTTGCAAAGCAAGCGGCAATCAGAAACGATGACGAGGCATACACCTAGAAAATGAGACGTCAGACACGAGTCGACAACAAATTACAATGAGATGTGTTCCCTCAGGAAGGACATTCGATCCATCATAATAAATCAGACATATACTTATATGTTTCAAGCATCTTGGGGGAAACGGGGGATCATAGTAGAATGCTTAATGACCCATGACTGTCTGAAGGTACGTATCGTGGTTACCAGCTATAACGATTTGTGCTCATGCGGAAGGGAGACTAGCCAGTCGAAGGTGACCTGGAGTCACAAGGAGGCGGGAACAGGTGAGATCACTGACCTGAATGAGGATATCACCGGGTGGTATCAGGGAAAATGTGTCGGTGTTGTGAGTATCTAAGATGTATGTGATGTGGACGGGAGAAAACGAACGACGCAGTGGCCCATGCGGTTTCGGCTGGGACGATGATATGGCGGCTTTGAGAGTTGAGAAAGGCTAGGGTTTGACTTGAACAGCTCTCATGGACTAGGAGCCTGCGATTAATGGTTGCATCCGAGACAGACACGCGCGTCTGAAATTAATGATTAATCCATGCGTATCAAAAAGGACTTGGAGGAGTGCTCAGCTGGATTCGAATCAAACGCTGGCTTACTTAAGCGACTAGACTACTCAAGCAAATAGCCTTTGGCTATTGGTCGGGCCTCAGTTTTACTCGAGTTTTTTTCGCTCAAATCTCACTTGCAAGGTTGCAGTTAGTTTCAGCTTTATCCATGTCAGACGGGCAGGCGCAGAGGTGGGTTAATTTCAGCTCTCAAACAACTCAATTCTGCCCTTCTATTATTAACTTTCTGTTCAGTCTACGCGAAACTATCCCTTCATTCCCTTCAAGACTCCTTGCAGATCGCACCACAGTAATCCTGAAGTATCCACTTCAAAGACCCATATCATGGGGACATTTACTCATTCCTCAACCTCTCCTCCACTGACTTTTCCCGCTACTTTCTCCTTCACCTAGCGACACACCGTCCGCATCTTTCTATCGCCTTTATCAATTCTTTGTCATAGACTGGACAGTCCAGTTCCGCAATGAGCTCGAATACTTCTGGACGCGGTCTGAGCCTGCGTGGATGCTTTCAGCGCTCCCTGATCCATACCCCAATGATAGACCCAAGGCAGGCTCCGCTACCGATACGGACAGGCACTTCAATATGCCATCATGGAGAAGGTGTACAACCACCTCATTACGAGAGGACTGCCCCGCGATGCGCCTCTCGTCAGGGTGACTTCGAGGAGCTACAAGTGCGCCCGAAGAACCCCGAGAATGTCCCGACATGGGCAGAAGCGGTCGTTCCATTTGGTGAGGTGATGGATGTCCCTGGCTCGTGGGTTTACGGATTTCGCCCAGACGAAGGGGCTCATCAGAGGGCTTAACCGCTATCCTAATCCGACCTTCTTTAGAGTGAACAACTACTTATGGTATACTGAGTGGAGTCCAGTCACATGATGGACTTTGACCACCCTGTTTGGAGTCACTTTCAGGGACTGGGTTATGTCTAAGCACCATCTAGACATACGACCAGGAATAGGTCTCTCCCACGCCGGGATTTATTATACGTTGCAGTTCTCTGTATGTTATTCGATCATGTGTCGAATCACATGACTGTGGGACTCAGTGAAGATGCCCAGCTTCACTTTGAGTAAATGGATCGTGCAACCTATATCTCCTAAGATAAGGGTGTAAAGCCATGAAGCAATATCTTTGGGTTTCCGGGTTCAAACCGAAGATTGGAGGGGGACATGCCTACAGATGAGAATATTGATGAGGACTTCCTGCGCATTGGAGTCCGAGTTGCGACGCCTCATTAGGTTTTGTTTGGGCGGTATTCACTATTTTGGAGGGGTATGTCTACGTCCTTCTCGTCATGACCTGATGTCTATCTCTTACGATCCAGGAGTTTGGATCGTATTCGCGGCGGCCGGATTCCTTCGAGCACAATCTCAGCTTTACTCTAAGACACCCAGTGCCCTCGTCAACACATAGAATTTCTCTTCGTTAAGCATGTCACCCCATCCAATTGCAATTGATCCCGCCACTGAGCAGTGTTTAGCTATAGCGTCATCACTTCCGATATCTACTATATATATAAGCTGGGTACCATTGTCAATTTATCTGATTTCTTTCGTATCATGACAACTTAGTACTTAACAATAACCCATGGATGATATTTAACATGAACAAACCACGGGGTTAAACAAGAACGATTTCTGAATCGAAGTTTTACAATGGAAGTATGTTGGAATGAGTGTTTGAGACGGTGTCAATTGATATTTGAATTTCTGGACTCACGGACTCCGGACAATACATTCCAAACCAAGCGCTGGTACTGCCAATTCGTCAACGAAATTTCACCAGCGGAGGGATTTTCGACAATCGAGACCAAATTACCAACAGACCTTGCGTGGCAGTCCGCTGGCATTGCAGATATTTTCCGCCCGAGTGGGGCACACCATGCAAGAAGCTAGACCTTCGAAGCTCAAACATTTGCTTGACACGAGGGAATTTCGGTGGATCAATGGTAAATGAATTCTTTCCAAATGCACCGTAACCATGAAGAACATCATTCAGCATATAAAAACAAGGTGTCCTCCTACTAGCCCTTCAGATTTATTTGATCCCATATCACGGCTTCACACACAATGCGTTTCTCTTCTGCCTTTGTCCTCGCCATCATTGCTGCTTTGGCATCATCAATCTCTGCCACCCCCATTGACACTGGCATCGAGTCATGTCCCGTCGTCTGCGTACACACTAGTACATGTGCCACCTGTCCTGGTAAAAAATGCGTGAGGACCAATTGTTTGTATCCTGGATCTAACCACAGGCTCACCAGCGCGAAAGATCGCCTTTCTCTGCATAGTGAGTCCGAGTCGTGTTTCTGCTTTCACATTAGTGAAGTTGGTCCATGGCACTGACTCGTGAGCTACTAGTAGTTCAAGTTGGTCGCTGAGTTGATCAACTTTTTGGTTTCTGAACAAATTTTATTGTCACTCGAGCGATGGAGATCTTGGAATAGGCGACTCACTTTTACATTTTGTTGCGTTTGGTACTTAATAGTTATCAGCTGGTTTGCAAGCCTTAAGTTGCACGCTTTGAAAATACACACCTTATATTTACGCGAATGTAGACTGGATTTCGTAGCATCAAATTTTATCGCTTTCCCGCCAAAAAGGAGGTTTTGTCACCTGTGAAGTTCCGTAATCAAACGGTAATGGAATGATGATTGTGAGTGAACCCTGATTCCGAATACCTTCACTTTCGCTTGATCGGTTCGAATTATGCATTAATGATCTTCGACCAGAAAGAATGTCACAACTTGGCCCCAAGTTAATTTTTTATTGCTCCACGACAAATTGCCAATTGAACAGACCTTGCGTGGCAGTCCGCTGGCATTCCAGATAGTATCTGTTCGAATGTGGCACTAGCATCGGAAAAGCATTGGTCATCTTTCAACATATAAAAGCGAGACGTCTTCCTACTAACCCCTCAGACCTATTTGATCTCATATTACATCTTCACGTACAATGCGCGTGTCTTCTGCATTTGTCCTCGCCATCGCTGCTGCTTTGGCAACATTAGTCTCTGCCACCCCCATTGACGCTGGCGCCGAGAGTTGTCCCTTCTTCTGCTTAGATTTTCATCAGTGCAAATACTGTTTTTGGGGGACATGCATGATTATATGTCTAGTGAGTCCAAGTCGTATTTCCGCCCTCACACCAGTGAAGTTGGTCCATGGCACTGACTCGTGAGCTACTAGTAGTTCAAGTTGAGTCGATCAACATTTTGGTTCCTGAACAAATTGTATTGCCACTCGAGCAACGGAGATCTTGGAATGGGTAACTCACTTTGAAAAATTTGTTGCGTTTGGTACTTAATAGTCATCAGCTGGTCTGCAAGCCTTGTTGCACGCTCTGAAAATGCATACCTTACATTTACGCGAATGTATACTGGACTTCGGAACGTCAAAATTTATCGTTTTCCCGCCAAAAACTTGAAGGAGGTTCTGTCATCTGTGAAGTTCCGTAATCAAACGGTAATGGAATGAAGATTGTGGTTCCTTACAGAGTGAATACTGACTCCGACTATTTCCACTATTCGCTTGGTCGGCTCGAATTATACATGGATGTAATGACCTTCGACGAGAATGCTATAACTTGGCCCCATAACATAGAAGTTAAATTTTGATCGTTCCACAACAAATCGCCAACAAACCTTGTGTGGCGGTCCGCTGGCATTGCACTGGCAGATAGTAGTATCTGTTCGAATGCGGCACTATCATCAAGGACATTTTTCAACATATAAAGCAAGATGTCTTCCTACTCACTCCTCAGACCTGTCTGATCTCAAATTACATCTTCACATATAATGCGTTTCTCTTCGGTATTTGCCCTCGCCGTCGTTGCCGCTTCGGCATCATCAGTCACTGCCATTGACGATAGCGTCGACCATTGTCCCATCTTCTGCAAAGATTATGATTATCCTCATTGCGCACACTGCTGGTGGGGGCAATGCGTGAGTTTCAGCGGTTTGCATCCTGGAATTAACCACATGACTCATTCGCATGGAAGATCGGCTATTTATGCTTCGTGAGTCCGAGTCGTGTCTCTGCTTCCACATCGGTGCAGTATACTGACAGTGAGTTATTAGTAGTAGTCGGTCGCTGGATCGATCAACGTGTTGGCTTCTGAACAAACTTTATTACCACTCGAGTGGTGGAGATCTTGGAATTCTATGTAGGTAGTTCACTTTTCTAAATTTTTCTGCGTTCGCGGTTTATCAGCTCATGATGGATAGGGTTCCTAGATCCAAACTTGCTCAGGAATCGAACACCTACCAGTCAATATTCCGAATCCTGTAGTGTGCGCAGCGAGCGCGCAAGGTTGAAAGAACACAGAAGTATAAGTATATTACTCACCGCTAATGGAGTACTAGATGCCCATTCTCACGCTATGACCGGATGAAATGGACCGTATATACACCAGCACGCAATCTTCAACTATCTCTCACCCAAGGTCGGAAAGATCAGAGGTCAAAGAAATCATGAATTGAAGCAGAACAGACATCGCGATGTCTGCGACGCTTGTTTGCCATGTAGCATGCTTGTTAATTCATGTTGAGTGAACCGGGCGTCTTGCAAGATAGTAGTATAGCATAAAATAAAAGTTAAGGGATTGCGGTAATCAAAGAACGTGCTTAGATGTCAGAGTAAAAAGGACCGGGGAAAAGGGGAAGGATCAGGCGAGTATTTGAATATTTGAGCTTGACAGCGAGCTCGAGCGCTGCGGCGGTGTCACCCTGATACGTTTCGGAAACGGTTCGGCAGCGGTATACTACCTGATTCGTCTTTTTGTAGGTATTGCGTGTACGGTGTATATCATGATCAAACAGATCAAACGCCAGATGCTTTCACACCGGTAGCATATATGATCAGATACGGTGGAAGGCGCTCTTGAAAGATTCATACAACTAAAACTACAGACTGGGTACTACATATTCATTCTGAGCGCACCTGCTGCGCCAGATGAGGGAGGTTATACATAACATAGACGGGCCGCAGACAAAACAAGAAAAAAAGGCAAAGTGGAAAGCAGTAAGTGGAGAAAGTGGAGAATGGAAAGAGAGTGCAAATTACTACTGGTGATATCTAGTGTGATCGAGGCCTGTTTTATACTTCCGCATCGAATGCATCAATATCATTCCAATATTGAGTGTGTACGTGACAAGCCAGAGCGCAGTGACTACACGGCAGATTGTGTTCTGGGAGTAGAAGCCTGCTATCAACATCGCTGGGGGTGAAACGCATGAGGAACGAGAAACAAGCTTCAAATGATGGAACAATTGACCGAAGATAAAACAATGTAGGGAGCAGGCAACGAAGAATATGGGGGTGGCCATTGACAACAAATAGGAAAAGACGAAGTAGCCGCCTGGCTTGAGTTCCTTATCATGTTTCGGTCAGCCGGTGTAATCAATATGGTGAGGATAAAACATACTTCTTGAGTCCACTGGCGATCTGTGTGCAGCCAGCGTATCATGCTCGACCCGGATGTCAACACCGCAATCGTGGCAAGCATGAGCGATATAAAGAGGAGACAATGAGGAGCGGGTGACGTATAGTCAAAGTATGGCACAGGAGAGCCCATACTGATGAAAACAACATTTGTAGCGAGGAGGACACTTGCCTTTTTTTGGAGTATGTCAGTGAGCCTCGCACGGAGTCGGATAGCTTACTGTGGTGATAGTGCTAGCCAGGGTGGAACATATCCGGCTCCTAATGGTCTCGAATGCTTGCTCTGATTGCAGTGACTTCCAGTGAGCTTCAAAATCTGGGCGTCCAAGCGCCAAAAAACAGAGTATCCTCGTTAAGAGGGACGTGCGACGAAGGACTTCAGGGAGGGGTTGTTCGGGGAGGGCTCTCTGGTCAGCAGTCTCATAAAGCTGTAAAGGCCATGTTCAGTCATATGGCAAGGATTCCCAAATTTTGAAAGCGCACCTCAATGGAATACAACGAGGTCATCGTAAACTTAACAAACAGGTACTACAGATGGACTGATAGGCTACCCATACTGACCAGATGCAGCATATATTATATACAACAAAATGGGGGTACGGCACAAATTCTTAGGTTCGAATTGCAGAGCCTCGGAGGACTTAGAACTCCCCTGTTTTAGGTACTAGAAAATTATGATGACTCATCGGTGTGCAGCGCTGCAGACGTGTGACTTTTGGGGCACAGAAAGGACATGATTGTAAAGGAGGACACGAGTTGGAAACTACTCCAGCGGGTCCGACTCGGAACTGGTAATTCGACGATAACACTTGCGGTGCATTATCTTGGATGGCCCAGATCAGTGCTCAGCGCTGCAGCCTTGTTGGAAGTATCATTATTAGAGGCCAGGACTACTTTAGGAAATCGCAACCTACGTCGTTGACCCTCTCAGTATCAGCATGCATTAAAGTTCATGAACCTGTCCCGGTGTTTTTTCACCCTTATTTATCAAAGGGTTTGGAACCAAACAATGCCCATCATGATGCATCGATGTGGCCCGCCGTTGTCTTCCATTAATATGGCCAAATATCATGTCTGTCCTTGGAGGTTGTTATCTGAGTCTCATGCTGCGTTACTAAACGACTTGGAGTCTGCACTGTTCGTGTGGGATCCAAACTTTAGGCATATATGGTTATAGTAGTAAGTGGAACAAAGTAGCGGTATTGAAAGTGTTTCAGAGATGGGCCACAGCCAGATCATAACTAATTAATCACATTCGAAGAAATATGTAACGCCGAACCCGAGTTTTACCATACATAATACCTTCTGTTCTCTAGTACTTTCTGTTCTTCACACTTATACTAGTAAAAAAGCAGTGCACGGTTACTCGTATTTCACACACCATAGGTTCCCTACTCAGCACAGACCGGAAATGACCGTGAGTAGGTCTAAGTCAAACATTACTTGGCCGTAGCTATCATAATGCTGTAGTATGGAAGACAGGACTGCTGCGCTCACTCGGTCATGTCACAAACACATAATAAGGCAATAGGACTCCATGCACCTCAATCTCGAATAAATAAGTTATTTACAAGTGTTCTTTCAGACTTGAAAGTGTCTCCGCCTGGCAGCACTGGGTCCACCTGTCTATCGAAACTTTCCAAAGTTCATCATAACTCGTCAAAATAAGTCTCCTAAGCATATACTTCCAATCCAAAACCTGGCCACTGTGTCAAATGTAGACTCCCAGTCTAGGGTTTGGCACACAAGTTACCTGCATGCCGAGAACCAATAGTCTCCAAGGTAGTCATCGATAGTGCCGCATCTGCCATTGCAGGTCTCGGTATCTGCATGTTGAACACTTGTAGTAGAGCGCACTTGAGCATTTCTTCTGGAGCACCTGTGCCTTGGCACACATTGTTCTCGAAAGGTGTTAGGAAAAAAGGGATGTGCAGCACCCATTGCATAGCAGATGTGGTGGGTCAGTATCTGGATATTCGAGTCAAATGAAGAATTACTCAACATCGTGGTCGTCGAAGGAACAATTATTTTCGTTGGGTGGTGAGAGCCTGGGGGAAGGAATCTGAGGCTATGGCTGCCAGAGGTGCACGAAGTCCCTGCATCACACCTGCCTAAGTGGTCACGCTATGTAACGGAGCATGGCAGTCCTGTCTTCCATACTGTAGTGTTTTAGTTGCTGGTACATTCACAATATTTACAGCAAAGGTAACACTAACCAGCCTGGCTTACTAATACCACGGACAAGTCCAAACACTTAACGATATCAAAGACGTAGTCCATCTACATAGACTAGTAGGGGAGCTCAAAGTAAAAACGTCCAACGCCCAACCCAACGTCCAACGCCCAACCCAACGCCCAACGCCCAACCTCGTGACGAAAATTAGTATACCTGGAATAAATAGAAGGTAAACCCACAATAAACTATATTACAAAGGTCTAGCAGGGCCGAACTCCTTGGAATAGGAACCGGCGAATGTATGTGCATGCTGTGCACTCCATTCAATGAGATTCTACAATCACACCGTCATCGTACTCCTCCACTCCTTATACTCCTTATACGCTCTAATCCAACGTCCACCAAATCTCTTCTCCCGCCTACGTATCCCTCTCACTCTCCCCGTTGACCGTATTCGTGCATTGTTATTATCAGAAGCTGGTTTTGGAGCAGGAGCAGGAGATGGTGGACTTGCACTGTCCATACAAATGCCACCCGATCTCGAGCTTCTACTAACTCGCCTCAAGACCGGTGAATCAAGGGGGTGGTTCGCTCGGTGCGTCCCTACCTACTCCCCTTAAATTCCAAATTCATGTCCACCTACAGCTTCGGTCAAAGGGCACTGCAGACATGTGCCCCATGCACCTCTGCGGGTGATTATGCCCTCTTTGTATTCGCACGCGCCCTTCTCGCATATGTCCGTACTGCTGCAGTGCTGTTGTTGCTTACTTCAGGCGCGAATGGGAGGGATAAATGGAAGGGGTATGTTCTAGGCGTCTTAGTATGCGCAGCCCTGGCAGAAGGCTACGTCTTAGTTTCTGTTAGCGCCACACCACTACCAAAAGATGGAACCCATGTCTTCATGGTACGCGTATCTCACTTCCAGCATCATTCACAGTCTAACTCGGTATGAACAGTGGCACGACAATATCCAATTCACACGCCAAGCGCTCTTCCTCCTACTCCCAATCCTCACCCAGTTCCTCCCAGAGGGACAACACCCAGAACCACCCAGCATGTCCCTCGCCCCAGCTCTCGCACACCTCGAACGTTGCATCCCTCGCGCACATCTGTTGAAATACACGCATGCGGCTGTCATGCGCAACCCTGAGCTGCGCGAACGTGCGGTCAGGTGGTGGGAAAGGAAGAAGAGGGAAGGAGATGTTGGCAGAGAAAACGAGGCGGTGCAGAAGGCCGCGCTCAAGATGGGGCTTGGGTTTGCCGATGCTGAGGGTGGTGAGGAGGGCAAGTTGAGAATGAGCGCGAGGGTGGCAATAGAGTCCTTGAAAAGGTTGTTTGTTACCCCTGTTGGTCCCTGAGTGTCATGATCTTGCGCTTTGTGGTATTGGTGAGTCTCGTTTCTGTGGTATTGTTATCCAGCTGATACGGTGATTTCAGGTAGGTTAGCTACATCAGTCCTAGCGTGTATGATGCAACGTGGCTGCGCCACTTCAACCCCATCTCGGTATCAAGCAAGGTATTGGTATTGCAAATGATCTGCTTCTTAAGCTCCGTTGCGGGTCGAATAAGATTAGGACATGTGATCGAGGATACCCGGTGCCCTGTCAGCTCCCCATGCATGATGTAAACAGGTGTCTAAACATGAGCTGATGCTGACCGAGTTCCAAGTGTCGACGCTATCGACATGGTGATAGCGATGCTTCTTTCCAGTGATGCACTTGCCAGTGAGCTTCCTTTCACCAGCTAAAACCCATTACCCAGGAAGCGGCGTTCCCTGCCAAGTTCTCGCGGTGTATCACGCGTTCCGAATGAGTTGATGTGCAGTCTACGATACACGGAGCATTGTTGCCTATACTGGGGATGCATGGAGCCGTTATTGAATTAGAACATTCTTTGTATAGTTAGTAGCCTCGTCCTTTCGTGCATGCGATTTGCGAATATGAATAAGTACTGAGGATCTGAATCCGAGGGTTATCCTTCCAGTAGTGTGAATTAGCGCCCATACAGGAATATCATCCAACTCACGCACGTGTTTCCTTCTCTCATTGAACACCACACCGGTGTGTGCTCTCTCCAACCGCACAAGACAAATTCAGCTTATTTTCTTTTTCTTTTCTTTTCTTTTTCTTTCTTTTCTTTCCCTCTCATCCATCACGCCCAAGAACAACAATCAAGATCAGGAAGATCATCTGCACAATGGCCGACGAAGCAATCATCAAGATACCCTCCGGTGAAGTCCTAGAAGACGACGAAGCCCCAGGCCCAACCATCTCCCTCCCTGACTCGGGCGACGCAGGCGAAGGCGGAAAACTGAGCATGATCGTCCAGCTCGTCAAGAAGTGTCTGGGAGTCAAAGATATCGCTGCCATGTCCGTTCCTTTCCCTCTTTCTCCTGCGTGAAACAAGCCACTGATTCTGGACTTGCAATCAGGCGCCTATCATTACCTGCAAGTCTCCTAGAGCCGCTTCCGAATCTCGAGTATTGGCATTATCTCGATAGACCTGATTTGTTCGCTGCGTGAGTTTCTTCTACTTCTTGCTCTCTTATTTCCCTTTGTGGGTGTCTATGGGCGTTCGCTGATGCCAAATTAGAATCAATGATTCCAACGATCCCTTCGAGCGCATCCTAGCAGTCGTGCGTTTCATATTCACAAAGGACCTTAAATTCGTCGTACGTCCAACTCAATTATCACTCCTCGCCCCCCAGCCACACCTCCACCTCCAACTGATTCCTCGCACAGCATGGCAAAGTGTGCAAACCCTACAACAGCGTCCTGGGTGAACACTTTCGCGGGCACTGGGATGTCCCACCGGTCTCTTACAGCTCTGACCCGACTCAACCCCCAATCCTCCGCGTCCATACCACCGCCCCCCCTCTCCCGGCACATGGAAGCGAGACAGTGAGCGTGAAGAGCAATCGCAGCGGCAAGAGCTCAAAGAGCACGCGTAGCGCACTCAGCCTCACTTCTACCTCCAAAGACAAGACGTCTCCCACTGTAAGCACAGCTCCTACGTCCTTCGGCAGCGATGCTGGTCTTTCCAAGCTCTCGTTATCCCCGCTTAACGGAAGTGGGAGTGGGAGAAACGACAAGGACAAGGACAGAGACAGAGATAACGTCCGAGTCGTATACGTAACAGAGCAGGTATCACATCACCCGCCTGTAAGCGCGTACTATGCCTCGTGTCCCTCGCACGGAGTGGAAATGGCAGGTATCGACCAGATCAGCGCAAAAGTGAGCGGCACGACCGTGCGCGTCGCCCCGGGGTCGTTCAACAAGGGCATCTACATCAATCTTACATCGGGCCCGGGCATGGGTGAGAAGTACCACATCACACACCCGGTGGCTAATGTGAATGGGATTTTGAGGGGGAGCTTTTATATTACTGTGGGGGATAGCACTATCGTTACTTGTGTGGGTGCGAAGGGGGTTGCGTATCGGGCTGTGATTGAGTATAAAGAAGAGGTGCGTTTCTCTCTCCCCAGTAATAGGGGATCAAAATGGGATGAGCGCTGACAATGGGACAAGTCCTGGCTAGGCCGCGCACACTTTCTGGTCGAGGGCGTGATACACACGTACGACGAAGGATCCACAGAACACGAGGAATGGACGAAAGTGAAACACGTCCCTACGGCTCGGGTTGTGGCTGTCTTCGATGGATGCTGGCGGAATCATATACGGTGGCGGCGGACTGCTGCCTCACCTCCTGCTCCATCCACATCCTCATCCGCAACAACATCATCCCCGACGTCAAATTTTTCAGCTCCTTCGTTATCGGAAACGGAATACGCGACGCTCGTAGATCTCTCGACGTTATTTGTTGTTCCGAAGAAGGTTCGCCCGCTAGAGAGGCAGCTTCCGAATGAGAGTAGGAAGTTGTGGGATGCTGTGACGACGAGGCTGCTTGCGAAGGAGTATGGGGAGGCTACGAAGGCGAAACTTGCGATTGAGCAGAAGCAGAGAGATGAGGCGGGTGAGAGGAAGAGGAAAGGTGTTCAGTGAGTTTCTCCTCTCCCCTTGCTTCCCATTCGTTTTGTTTCTTCCCTCCATTCTTCGGCACTGAATCAACCGCTAACGCAACGCAGGTTTATACCCCAGTACTTTGAACAAGATATCAGTTCCGGAATTCCCGTTCTTACAGCTGCAGGCCGGCAAGCTGTGGAAGAAGAGCTTAACGAGTGTTCTGAGACATGGCCGTCCTCATAGAACCGGGGATTTACGAGTCGACGCCGCTTGACCGTCATGTAGACGCTTTGATAGAGGTGGGGTGCATGGCCGACTGATCTAAGTTTTGGACGTTGAGTCGAGTAGAGGCAGGGTAGGTTTAGGTGCGGGCCACGATATCATGCATGGATGGTTAATGTTTTTTGGAGTGCTTTATGCTTTTTTTGCTTTTTAGTACTCGATGTTTCTGTTCATTAATTTTTGATTTTTGGCGCAATTTCATGAACTTTTTATGAGTGCGGCGAGGGTACTGTGGGTGGTGTCTGCTAGTGTCCATGCATGGTGTGCTGGTCGGCATCGGTCCAGTGGGCGTTGGCACCCTCGATTCATCACTCGGTGTCGTCTTGCGTGCGCTCGTCTAAAGTTGCAACGCCGTGACGGCATAGCATAAGCCTATGTTGAGCTCGACCGAAACTTGACGTCCATCCGATCGCGTGCCATCGACCATCTTTGCTCCGAACTGTGATATAGATATTCCCCTGCTCCATCTCTTACTGCAGCATGGTATGTACTTCACCACTCCTGTCATTCCATCACTTACTTCATCGTTCAAGTTACACTGAAATTTGTGATCCACCCTGATGGCTCTGCGTCGTCATGATGTAGTACGAATGCTACAGCTCCAGAATATATCATACGAATATCTATATACTCAATGATCGAGCTCTCATACTTGACCAGTGACCCTCGGGTCGTCACTTGACAGAGAGCCATCCTGAACACCCGAATCCTGATGACTCGGAGTCGCGATGGCGTCTCACGATGAACTCCACAACTGCTGTGTTCTTGTCAGCCTTCAGGGTTACACCTTCATTATCGACACAGTAGTGGACCTACTAGCTGTTCCGATACTCATCTGGAGAGATGAGGTTCATCCAGCCATGAGTTTCCCCTTGCCTTATTTGACAGTCGCGGGCTGGTGGAGATCTAGGTTCCATTCGCCCTAACTCTATATCATATGCTAGAGGGTGAGATTTACGTGTATCGACAAATCTTCAACTCAAGGGAATACAAGTTCGAGGTCGGTGTCACAAACACTATTTGTTCAGCGGCAGGCACGGTAAGCACCGATTTATTAAAGTCATACCTCGGCGACGGATGCGCGACGATCATAGTTGTGAGTCCGTAGATTTGATCATAATCTATTTCGGAACAGGGGGAACAAGTATTGGCATGTATCAATGGGCTCGACCAGGGCCGGCCTGGTACGATGGGCTACGAAGTAAGAGTCAGACCAGCGGTGTTTTTGTACACGATGCAGAGTCATCCTATGTACGCTTTGACGCTGATTGATTCGATTCGACGTAGTAAAGCGCTCTTTCAAAATTTCGAGATTGGTACAGCTGGGAGCTACTATCGACTGTTGCATTATATTAGCTGAGCTATGTAGTATATTAGAGACCGCAAATACCCATGATATAGTCGGGGGGGAGGGACGAGAAGGAAACAAATTAGACGATAAGTAAAAGGCTGAGGTAGTTACTATGAACACTGCTGTCTGGATTTAATGATGAAGGAGCTACTGTACAGTGTATACGAGGAGATGATTGAGATGACACAATAGGCGTTGACGCCAAAAGGGAAACTACTGACAACTTCATGATTTGATGCTTGACGTATACTTCCACATGAATTCCATGGACATCGTCCCGACATACGTGATCAGCCAAAGCGCAGTGAGGGCGCGGCATATCATGTTCTGGGAGGAAAATCCTGCTAGAAACATCGCTGGGGTGAAATGCATGAGGGCCTAGAGAGAGCACCAAATGACGGAATAACTCACCAAATATGAAACAATGCAGTGACAAAGCGACGAAGAACATGGGCATGATCATTGACAGTAGGTAGGATATGACGAAGTAGCCGCCTTTCGTGAGCTGCTGATAATATCTAGGTCAGTCGGTGTAAGTGGTAGAGCAAGAATAAAACCTACTTCTTGAGTCCACTGCTGGTCGGTGTGGAACCAGCGAATCATGCTTAGGCTGGATGTCAACATCGCAATCATGGCGAGCATAAGCGATGAGAAGAGCAAAAAATAGGGAGCAGGTGATGTATAACCAAAGTATGGTACAGGAGAGCCTGTAGTGACGAAAACACCACTCATAGCGAGGAGGACGCCCGACTTTTGGGAGCATATTAGCGTCGGCTTCAGCTCGCGGGGGGTCTGGCAGCTTACTGTGGTGATAGTGTTGGCCAGGATAGAGCACAACCTAGTCCTAACGATTTCGAATGCTTCCTCAGACTGCAGCGACTTCCAATGGCCTTCAAGATCGGGGCGTCCGACTGCAAAAAAAGATAGTACCCTCATCGCAAGGGACATACCACGAAGGGCTTCGGGGAGAAGTTCCGCCTCGGCAAGTGCCCTTTGATCAGTAGTTACATATGACTTGAAAGGCCAGCGTAGTTTAGTCATATGGTAAGATTTTTACGTTTTGAGGGCACACCTTAGTGGAATAGAATGAGGCCATGGTGTGAAGTAGAAGAGTACAAGTGGAGTACAAGTGGACAAATGGACTTCCCATTGACAGAGAGATGCCACATTATAACAGAAGGGGAGGCACCTAGTTACAGTGCAGTCCTGTCCCCTTCTATGCGATAGCAAGATGGATCAGCCTGAATTTCGACGGATCTGGAAACGCTGTACATCTCAGCACCTAGCAAGGGCCAAGAGTAACCTTGTCCTGCGGGCATCGGGCGTGTCGGATTTTGTTGCATGGACAGATTAAGGATAGAGTACAAAAACCCACAGGAAAACGCAACCTGGAATGATTAATAATGGACGTGCATCCCAAATGTGATCAATTGATTAAGTTTGCAAGGCGTGGTGACAATAAACGTTCAAACAGACCTCATGGGACGAGAGGTAGTTATTGGATACTAGGCTGGATAAACAGGAGCCGAGGAACAAAAGCTGTTAGATATCAGGCTCCGGTATATGTTCTCGTCAGTTGAACCGGACCAGTTGAAAGCCAAATGTCTAGAATCCGGTGTCTTATCACTGGTTCTTTGATGCAACCTGATGCGCGATGATGCTGCGGATGCAATGGCATTGACGCCGACCTATGTGATTGTGATAACTTGCTGTAGACCGAAGACACGAACTGTTGATGTACGGAGAGCCTTCAGAGCCGTCTGATGGGGTGGTCAAGTACCTGCATATTAGACTTTTTATGCTCTTGCCTTGTTTCGTAACGTGAAGCCTTGACCGTGCGTGGCGAAGCCCACTACGTCATCAGAGTAGAGTCACTGGTCTTAGACTAGTCTTATCTACTAGTAGTACAGCATCTTGAGTCTAAATGGGCGGACCGGCTGCAGTTGATCACTGCCAAGAACCATGTCATACCATACTACAGAGACAACCGGACTCGATCCGAGCGCCTGCGCTGACAGCAAAAGACTGCGGAATTTGTACCTTTGTAGAAAATTTGTCATTGACCACGGCGGCATACATCAACTTGAATATTGAGGAACTCACTTGGAAATGGGACACATACCTGCGGAGTCCGTCATTCTTTGAACGAAAAAAGGCCGTGGTTGACGATAGGTCCATCGCCGCTTGCATTGCCGTAGGTGCTCTCCAGCGTGTTCCAGAAGTGTGTTCCAGTGAAATTTGCGAATAAGCCCATTTCAAGCTGGATGTAGATTGATCTCCCTCAATGACATTGATAGCACGAGCGTTGAACGTTGGTGAATGAGCCAAATGATTAATAGCACAACATGGAGAAGAATGCAACAGTGTTAACATCAAGAAATTTCCAGGCCGTCGCCTCTGACATTCCTTCAAAATTGAACTTGAGTTGTATCTATTTGGAATTATCGAAACGAAGGTACCCTTCCAATGAATGCAAACGATAACATAATTTCGAAGGCTCAACTTTGAGAACATATATCGTCATGAAATGCTGAATCGCGAAGAACAGACATTAGGATGTGTCGCCAGAGATGGCCATAAACATACCCGCCACAAATCCTCCAAAGCAGTAATCGTCAATCAAACAAACCCAGTGAGGCGTCGCCACCCGGACTCCAAGGCGCAGGAAATCCTCATCAGCATTCTCATCCGTAGGCACGTTCCATTTCGAGTCAGGGACATCCATCAACTCACCAAGCGGAATGACCGCTTCTGCCCATGCTGGGACATTCTCGGGACGTTTCGGGCGTGCCTGTAGCCCTTCAGAGTCATCCACGACAGGAGGTGCATCGCGGGGCAATCCTCCCATAAGGCGGTTGTATACTTTCTCCCATGATCTAACATAGTCCAACCATGATGGCGCATTGAAGTGCCTCGTCCGTGTCGGTAGCAGAGCCTGCCTCGGGTTGATTATTGGGGTATGGGTCAGGGAGCGCTGAAAGTGCCCACGCGGGCTCAGACCGCGCCCAGAAGTATTCGGGCTCATTGCGGAACTGGACTGTCTAGTCTGTGGCAAAGAATCGATAAAGGCGATAGAAAGATGCGGACGGTGTGTCGCTAGGTGAAGGAGAAAGTAGCGGGAAAAGTCGGTGTATGAGGGGTTGAGGAATGAGTGAATGTCGCCATGACATGGGTCTTCAAAGTGGATACTTCTGGATGACTGTGGTGCGATCTGCAAGGAGTCTTGAAGGGAGTGGAGGAATAGATTCGCGTAGACTGAACAGAAAGTTAATAACAGAAGGGTGGAATTGAGTTGTTTGAGAGCTGGAATCAACGCATCAGTAAACTGGTGAGACTCTGATATTCCCAGCCAAAGTAGTTCTTTCCTAGATATGACGTTATAAAACAATTTAAAGCAATATAATGTGATGTAAAGCAATATATGAGCCCAAACTGATCTTGAATTGGGGTGATTACATTGCTTTGGATTGCTTTACTATACCTTCCACTGCAATCGGCACCCCACAGAAGTCGGCAGTCACGCAAATGTCACCGTGACTCACGATATGTCACGTAGGCCGGTTTCAAAGTCAGTTCGGCAGTCGAGCAGGAGCGCAAGGTCAATTAGGATTCGGCGTAAATGTTTGAACGAGCAATTACAATACTTGGTAGATATATCTAAGTGCGAGGGTGATTGTCATTAGGGCCGTAGTTGTAAAATTGAAGTGGATGTATAGGGAAACCGTGTGCATTGTATGGGTGGCCAGGCTGAACCTGAGGTTATCCATATAAGTTCGATGATGATGCAATGGGACCACTGGATGGATTATTGAATTGCAGCCTGAATGCGTGACTCATAAGTTGGGTCAGGCGAAGCTCGCAGTCTTGTAACGAGGGGATATCGAGCACGGGGGAGCGAAGGCTAGAACAAACAGGTACGATCTCAGTCTCTGGAATAGAACTCTATTGATAACTCATCTACCTAGAACAAACAGGTACGCTACGCGTGCGTTAGTCTCTGTAGGTACAGGTGACGAAGTATGCTTACATCTCAGTCTCTGGAATAGAACTGAGATGTGCAGGTGCCTATGCTATGGCTTTTAAGGTGCGTCTGGTCAACTAATAATCACATGAATAAAAAGAAAAATAATCTCGGGGCTGATGTCAATAGTCTTCCGCTCTGCTCCTTCTGTCTTGCGCTCGCATTCCTACTGTTCCCGCGCCCCTCCTTTGGATCCCTCGGTGTTCGTCGACTTGGACGATTTGGTCTCTGACACTCCCCCTCAAGCGCAAGCTAGGCTCATCATGGTGCGGAGTTTTTGGAGCCTTGGACGAGGGAGTGCCTTGGTGAAGGCATCTGCAACGTTGTCATCCGTGGGGCAGTAGAGTAGTTTGAACGTCCTGTCCTTGACGTGCGAACGTATGAAATGGTACCGTAAGTCGATGTGTTTCGTGCGTGATTGGAACTTGCCGTTCAATGCTAATGCTATGGCAGCTTGATTATTGCAGAGGATGGGAATGGGTAGAGGTGGTGCGTCGTAGAGTTCTGTGATGAGGAGCTGGAGGTAGAGGAGTTCCCGTACCACATTGGTAAGTGCAATGTACTCTGCTTCTGCTGTTGATAAGGCAATAATTGGTTGCTTACGCGCACTCCAGGCAACTGGGCCACCGTTGAGTAGGACTATGTATCCACTCATCAAGTGCCTATGTGGCTGTGAGGCCCAGTCTGCGTCAATGAATGCCTCGAGTCCTCCATCGCTTGCACCAAGGGTAAGCTCATAGTTGCCTGTGCTCCTTAGGTATCGTAACATGCACTTGCAGGCCTCCCAGTGTGGTCTGCCCGGGTTTCGCATGAACTGCGACAGCATTGCGACCGCAAATGCTATGTCCGGGCGGGTACTCGTGGCAGCATACATGAGTGATCCGATCGCTCGTTGGTAAGGTACGTCCTGCATGGCCTGTAGCTCCATGGCTGCTGCTGGTCCCTGCTCTACGGACAGGCTAAGTCCACTTTCCATAGGTGTCTGGACACTTTTTGCCTCGCTGAGGTTGAATCGTTCGACAATCGTGTCAATGTATGCCTTCTGCGAGAGGGTTATGGTGCGTGCTGTCCTGTCCCTCATTACCTTCAAGCCTAACAACCAGTTCAATTCACCTAGGTCTGTTATTTCAAAGAAATGCTTGAGGTCGGCCTTGAAGCGGTGGACATGGGAGATTTGGTTGGCGGTGATGGCCATGTCATCGACTGACACGGTGATGACGATGTGTTTGCTGGGGGTGCGTTTGTAGTACACAGCTTGGTCGACCTTCGAGCGACTGAATCCTAGGTCTGTGAACACCCCTGCTAGCTCTTCTGCCCACTCATAACCAGCTTGCTTGAGCCCAGGCAAGCTTCTCTTCAGCCTCAACACCTTTCGCCTCAGCTCGTTATCCTTCAGATACCCCGGTGGCGGCCTCATATAGATCTCCTCGTTGATACTGGCATAGAGGTACACACTCTTTATATCCACTTGGTGTATTTCCCAATCCCTCTGGGCTGCCATTGTGAGGACTGTTCTGATGGTACTCATATTCGCTGTAGGTGCAAACGTGTCAAAGTAGTCGACCCTGTACTGCTGGCACTGGCCGTTTGCGACTAGTCAGGCTCGAAGCTTCAGTTTCTCGCCATCGGGACTGCGCTTTGTTGTGAGGACGAAGTGGCAGGGAATTATGTTGGCTCCTGGAGGTGCGTCAACTATTTCCCATGTACCTAGCTTCTCAAGCTGACTAATTTCATAGTCAATCGCCTCTTGCCACTCGACACCGTCTGGGCCATTGAGGGCCTGTTGCAGAGTTGGTTCAGGCTGGGCTGTGGCCAATGCAAGGTGGATATGGGTCTCTTCGTCTAGGAGATCCAATGCTGATGCTTCAGTCAGGGAGTCTAGGGCTACAGATGCTCTCTCCCCCTCGTTTAGGGCCACATAGTATCCAGGTGGGTGGCATATGCGCGTTGTCCTTGGTGCAGGGGGTGGTTCTAGAGTTTGGGCTTGGGCAGGAGGTGTAGATGGTGTGGGTGGGGGCTCGGTGATTGGTGGTGGGTGTATTGTTTGGCCGCTACTAACACTCATGGACTCCCCCTTGGCCATAACATCGTCTGCAACAGCCACATTCAAAGGGATGAAGGTGACGTTCCATTCGATGGACACCCAACGCTTACCTGGCCAGTAGATGCAGTACCCTTTACTCTCCACATCAACCCCAACAAAAATTGCCTCCTCCGCCCTCGCATCCAGCTTCCTGGTATCTGGTAGGTGCACATAGCATGGCACGCCAAACTCCCGAGCCGTGGAGAGGTCCGGCACCATCCCATGGATGAGGTCATGTGGTGTATGGCCAGGGATCGCCCTTGAAGATAACCGGTTCTTGAGCCACGTGGCATAACTAACAGCCTCGGCCCAGAGGAACTTGGGCAAGTTGCAGCCCAACAGCATAGCCCTAGCAAGGGAGACGAGTGTCCCATTGAGGCGCTCAGCTACTCCGTTTTGCTCTGGGGAGTCGTGCACGGTGAGTTCTCTCTCAATACCAGCACTGCGAAGATGCTTATTGAACTCGGCAGATAAATATTCACCTCCTCGATCGGAACGGAGTTTTAGGATGCGGATCCCGTGGTTCTGCCTGGTGAGGTGCGCCTCGTATTCTTTGAAGGCTGCTAATGCATCACTCTTGGCCTTCAGGAAGTGCAGCTTGGTTTCATGGCTGTAATCATCCGTGAAACTAATGTAATACTTGCACCCGCCTATACTCTCAGTTTGTGAGGGCCCCCAAAGGTCGGTATGTACCCGCTCTCCATATTGCTCTGCTCTGGACTCTGTTTCCTTCAGAAATGGCTGACGTTTTGCCTTTGCCTTGGCGCAGGCATCGCAGAACTCTGGCCGAGAGGTGGAGTCAATCTCGACACCTTTGACAAGGCCCTTCTGCATAGCATTGATGATGGCGGTCTGGGAGACATGGCCCAGGACTTTGTGAAGCTCGAAGATGGTGAGTTTGCCCCTTGCTACGTATGCTCGCTCGCGATGTTGGCTAACAACACTGTATAAACCCTCGACCTGCGGAATTTCCGCAATAACTTCTCGGTTAGGCCCCTTCGACAGGATCTTACACATCCGGCCCTCAAACAGGACAGCAAGCCCTGCCAATGCGATGTGATTGGTGGAAATGAGGGTAAAAGCCATGGTGGGGGTATACAATGCGTTCTTGAGTGTCACCGCTGTGCGTTTCTTGCCCAGAGGTAGGTCAATCCTTATGTCTCCGCATCCAATAGCACTTAGAACCGAACCGTCCGCAGTATGTACATCTTGCGGGGCAATTTCAACAAAGTTCGTGAATTTTGCTTTGTCTGGGCAGAAGTGGGAGCTGGCACCTGAGTCTACAATGGCACCTCGCTTTTCAACAGGTATGTTCAACGTTTTTGCCGTCGCAGCCATGTCTGATGTGACGAACGCATAGTTATCACTGTCTGGCTCCGCAGCTGCGTTAGCTGTCTGCTTTTGGGTGCGTGCTCCTCGCCTCTGTCTCTGGTTAGGTCCCTGACCTTCTTTTCCTCCCCCTGGTCTCCAGCAATCACTCTTATAGTGTCCCTTACAATCGCAGTTATAACACACTGCATCAGGGCTGCTTTGGGCCTGGGTGGGGTTAGAGTGCTGAGGCTTGCCTCCATTTGCCCTTGCTGAGAGTGCCGAGCCTCCAGCCTTCTTCGACAAGTGATGATTGGTGAGTAAACGATGCTCATACTCCTCGGATATGATGTTGATCAGCTCATAGGGACTAAGGGGCATGGCGGTGACCTTTGCAGCTGCATTGATAGACAAAAGGAGTGGTCGGTAGGATTCGGGTAGGGATGCTAGGATGATGGCGAAGAAGTCTCTGTCCTCTATCTCAGCCCCCATACCAGCCAGCGATTCACGGAGCCGCAGCATCTCACTGAAATGTGCTTTAACATCAGCATTTTCGTCGCACCTGGTCTCCTGCAAATGACGACATAAGTCAATTTGCACGAGCTCAGTCTTTCCTTCATGAATGTCACAGATCTCAGCCCAGATTTTCGCAGCTGTCTTGAGTTTTTGGACACAGAGGAGGAGTCTGTCGCTGATGGTGCTAAATATCTGCTGTTTGACCAGTGAGTTCTTTTGGAAGAATTCGTCCATCTTCTTGTCTAATGCTTCAACATCTGCCTCTGTGACCTCGATGCCATTCTCATCAATGGGCCTCTGAGTCTTTGGATCGATTTCGAAGGGAATAGGTCTAGTAGCACGGCCATTGGTATAACACATCAATCCTCGGGCACCAATTGCCGTCAAAGTTCGTTCTTTGTAAGTAATCCAGTTTGACCCGTCCTCGGTTAACTTCGGGACATTGAATAGGGCTGAATTGGTGTTGGGGAGCATTGAATCCATAGAGGCCATGTCAGGGCTCATAACCTCTCGTAATGAGGGGATATCGAGCGCAGGGGAGCGAAGGCTAGAACAAACAGGTACAATCTCAGTCTCTGGAATAGAACTCTATTGATAACTCGTCTACCTAGAACAAACAGGTACGCTACGCGTGCGTTAGTCTCTGTAGGTACGGGTGACAAAGTATGCTTACATCTCAGTCTCTGGAATAGAACTGAGATGTGCAGGTGCCTATGCTACGGCTTTTAAGGTGCGTCTGGTCAACTAATAATCACATGAATAAAAAGAAAAATAATCTCGGGGCTGATGTCAATAGTCTTCCACTCTGCTCCTTCTGTCTTGCGCTCACATTCCTACTGTTCCTGCGCCCCTCCTTCGGATCCCTCGGTGTTCGTTGACTCGGACGATTCAGTCTCTGACACGCAGCTTTCCTCATCTCCCACTGCTAGACTTGCGAATGCGAGCAGCACTGCACCTGTCGGCACTTCCAAAGTGGGTATGTGCAATTTAAGACTCCATCACGGCACATATTGGCAGGTGACATTTCTGCGTGACTTCAGCACTTTCAACTATCTCACTCAATTCTGCTTTAATCATGGTCATTCGACCTCTCAATGAGTTGTATCAGAGAGAGAATGAAACCTATGTTAAGAATTTTGTATTTAAGTAGCTAGAAATACGAATTTTGTGAGAGTGCCGACTTCTGTGGGGTGCCGATTGCAGTGGAAGGTATAGTATATTACTTTTGATCGTAATATACAGGAACGAAGCATTGGGCTTACAAAATCTGACAATATAGACTAATATCTTTTGTTCACCGGTTTACTGATGGCCCACTCACCTCTACGTCCGACTGTCTGACATGGATAAAGCTGGAACTGACCAACCTTGTGAAATTTGAGCGAATTATTCGTGTAGATGGTTCTCGATTCAGGAAGCGCATTTAATAGTACGAAGACGGGACGTTTTCGAGGAGGGAGGTTTTCTGCTCACAATGCGCAAAATTTGAGTATAGCTAATCGGAGAAAAAGATTGTTGGTCAGATACGAGATACCAAACGGAACTCTAATAGGACGATGCACTTGCCAGTTGTATGAAACGGTTCAAGCTGGTTTCAAATCAGCCGCCAGGCGGTACTAAGCGGACAGTGTTTACATTTAAAATAAGATCTATTGGATGAGCAACGTTGGGGACATCTTCGAGACGGTCAAAATTGTCTTCGACAACCTTGAGAAGAGGGCGCCCTCCAGACTTAGCCATGGATAAACACGTAGCGCTAGTGTTTATTTACTGGGTAGATACAGAAAGGATTTGCATTGACAACTATACAGTTAATCATATATTCGTCTCACGTATCCTCCAGTACCTTTTGTACTTCTGCCAAGTTCTGCCACGGCGAATGGCAGAACGGCAATAATTTGCCAACACTACGAGCACGTCTAGCTCGGATGCAATCATTAACCGCAAGGCGCCTAGTCCACGGGAGCTATTCAAGTAGAATCCTAGCCTTTATCTAGCCTCGAAGCTATACAACCGTCTCAACCAACAACCGTCACGTCGTTTGTTTTCTCCCGTCTGCACCACATGTATCTCAGACACTAGCACAACACCGATGTATCTGCCCTGATACCACCCGGTGATATCTTCATCTACGTCGGTGATTTTGGCACTGGCATCCCTCGTGAGCTCCAAGTTACCTTCGACTGGCTAGTCTCCATTCCGCATGAGCACAAAATCGTTATAGCTTGTAATCACGATACGTACCTTCAGATGGACAGGGATCATTTATGGGCATGGCAAGAGCGTGGCATCATCTATATGGAGGACGAAGTTCACACTATCCAAGTGCGCGGTCACGAATTCAAAATCTTTGGCAGCCCATTCACTCCGCAGCATGGCAATAGCGCTTTCCAATACCCACGTACAGGTGTCACTGGCACTCCTAGCCGTCAGTCCGTCATTCCAAATGACATAGATATTCTCATCACCCATGGTCCTCCTTACGGTCATCCCAATCTCGCTGGACTTGGTTGCAGAGCCCTCCTTGCACGTATGTGGGAATTCTGTAGGACACCCCGCCAGTGCTTCGTGTGTTTGGAGGACATGACGTGTTCGAGTCTGAGCTGATTGTAATAACATGCAGCGGACGGACGTTGGCAATTTACAGCAATTTACCCTTTCAAGATCCGAGCTCCATGATGCATCTTCGCGTTCTGCGTGGCTCGCTCCAGATCCTGTCAAGCATGAGACAAATATTGGCGCCAGGATCCAATTGGATTGTAACGCGTCCGACTAAGCTACTGAAGATCAATATTCAATCCCTCATGGGGCAATTGACCGCGCAACGGAACGAAATGACCAGCATGGAAGGTCATGACTAGTGAGTACTGAGTCGTGTTTCTGCTTTCACATCGGTGAAGTTGAGCGTTCCACAACAAATTGCCAACAGACCTAGGCCTTGCGTGGCGTCCGCTGGCATTGCAGATATATTATCTGTTCGAATGCGGCACTGGTGACCATAAAGGACATTTTTCAACACATAAGAGCAAAATGTCTTCCTACTCACCCCTCAGACCTATCTTCACATATAATGCGTTTCTATTCTCCATTTGTTCTCGTCGTCGTTGCTGCTCTGGCATCATCAGTCTCCGCTATTGACAGTGGTACCGAGGTCGGTTGTCCCGTCTTCTGTGCAAGTCGTCATCAGTGCGATGACTGCTGGTGGGGGGAATGCGTGAGTTTTAGTGGTTAGCATCCTGGAATTAACCACACGACTTACCGGCACGGAAGATGTTTTTTTTATGCATTGTGAGTCCGAGTTGTCTTTCTGCTTTCATATCGGTGCAGTATACTGACGGTGAGTTACTAGTAGTAGTTGGTCCCTGGGTCGATCAACGTTTTGGTTTATGAACAAATTGCCACTCGAGCGATGGAGATGAATAGGTAATCTGCTTTTCAAAATTTTGCCGCGTTTGTTATTTATCAGCTAATTCCAGATGGTCCGGAGGCCTTACATATACATGCGAATGCATGTTGACTATACTGGGCCTGCGCCTAATTTTATTTTTTTTCCCATTAGATGCTCCATTATCTGTGAAGTTCGGAATGATAGTAGTGGTTACTTACAGAGTGAACCCCGCAGTCACAGTACAGCTGTGATGTCTTGATCATTTCGGACGCCCAAGATCCTGTCCATGTTGCACTTGATATTGCGCCAATTGATGTCTCCGAGTTGTTTCAGTCTCTTGCAGATCAATTTGGCCCTTCTGATCATCACCACGAGCTTGTCAGCGTCCTCCGCAAGCTTTGGTTGACCCCGTGGCCCGAGCTTTTAGGAAGTCAAAAGTTCGCCCCGGTTCGCCTATCCGGTGGTGTCCTACCGCTGTCCAAGCCAGCCTTGTGCTCGAGAGAGGGAGAAGACGGTGTCGTCGTCGTGTGTGTCGTATCGTACAAGTATGTGCTGTATATGCTCGTAGACCCAAGTCCCAGGACCCCGGAACCTGCCGGTTGAGTCCTTGTCTCCTCCTCTGCATCCCTCCTGACCTCGTCCTCCTACTATCTCTGTCTCCCCGGCCTTCGCCTGAAGCTCCCCACTACACCGCTGAGTTCGCGCTGCTTCCTCCACATACAGCAGGACCCCACGAGAGGAAGGAAAACAATTTGTCTCACATTTACATATCCTATTGCAACCCGACTCTGGCGACTCTCGTTCGTACAAGACAGCAGGTTTTCAAGATGCCCCCCTGCAGCATTTTGTAGCCATCGGTCAAGGAATCCAGACAGGGAAGGTACCCCGATGTGTCTCTCCTGAGCTAGCCGTCGTCGCTCAGCCTATTGTACTCATCGTGTCCTTCACATCGCTTGCGGACAGCCATGCCAACAGTACAAGGAACATTCGATGCACTGAGTCATAATCAATGGCTTCACCTGGCCCGGCACGGCAATGGTGCCTTACAATACCCACGTACGGGCGTCACTGGCACTCCCAGCTGTTGGTCCATCATTCCGAACAACACAGATATTCTCATCACCCATGGTCCTCCTCACGGTCATCTTTATCTCGCTGGACTTGGTTGCAGAGCCCTCCTTGCACGTATGTGGGAATTCTGCAGGACACACCCGCCAGTGCTTCATGTGTTTGGACACATTCATGGCTGTCGTGGAATCGAGATTATGCCCTGGAACTTTG
>QLOO01000216.1:0-22718 GCA_003313855.1 Suillus sp. MG131 | reverse complement strand
TTCCGAGTTCAGCCCACGGTGTCACAGGAAGGTCGGGGTGCACAACACGGTGCATCAAACGTAATTCGGTGGATTCATTGGTTTGGGAGGTAACCAGCTGAGAAAACAGGGATAGCGTTAGAAGCGTGAAGGATACTGGAATATACATGTTGAGACTCGTCCGCGTCAGCAGTGCTACACGAAACAAAGTGGTAGGACCCCGGCATAACATGAAGTATCTGGGGGTCTAGCCCACTTGACTCGATAGATTGATTTCTTCAAGTCAGCAGCGGTGATCTAGAAAGCAATCCTGAAGTCCAGCTACACCCTGCTGGCTTCATATCTTCTATTAACCAGAATACACCATGCCCACAATCTCAGTAGACAAAGCTGAGCTTTTCAAGCGGCTCGGACATCAGTATAGTGCGTCCTCGTCCAACTGTGTTTTCCATATTTCTGATCACATCGCAGCCACGGAGGAGTTCGATCGGTTGTGCTTTGACTATGGATTAGAACTAGATGAAGACGTACGCCTTTCTTTGTTTTTTCTATAGTCGGAACGATTTTCTGAACGAATAAATAGACCACAGCGGAGGTAGAAGCTGCGATCAAGAAAGGACTTCCCGCAGAACGTCCCGTGCGTCTTGCTTTCTGGTAAATCAATTACACATGTGCTCATAGTTTTTTAGCAATTAAAAATTGAAGTACCCGCAAACAGGTGTGCTGCCTGTCGGCGCATCCGCAATGCACATCTGACTAGCACGCAGATACGATCTGGTCTGTCTAGAAGGTATCGCGCGCGCCTTACGCGCTTTTCTGGGAAAACAAGATCCGCCGCAGTATACACTCGCATATCCCCCGGGCGGTGAGAAAGATCTCATCACCGTGACCGTCTCCCAAGAGGTACGCTTGCCCCTCGCATTGTCCACGCTGACAAACATCACCAACCCCAGACCCAACGTGTCCGTCCTTTCTTCGCATGTGCAGTGCTTCGCAACATCAAATTCACGTCCACGAGCTATGCATCCTTCATTGACCTCCAAGACAAACTACACCAAAACATCGGGCGGAGGCGAAGCCTCGTCGCCATCGGAACACACGACCTCGACACCCTCACCCCTCCGTTCCGATACGAAGCCCGTACACCCACAAACATCGCTTTTGCACCTCTCGGTCGGGAAACAGTGCACACCGCTGCAGAGCTCATGCAAATCTATGAATCGGACAAACACCTCTCCCGGTATTTGCCCATCATCCGAGATTCAGATGTCTACCCCATCATTTATGATGCAGAGGGCCACGTGTTGAGTATGCCCCCCATTATCAACTCGGAGCATAGTAAGATCACGCTGGAGACCAAGAATGTGTTCATTGATACGACTGCTACGGATGATACAAAGTTGCAGATCGTAGTCAATATGGTGGCGAGTATGTTTTCGGAGTATTGTGCTGAGCCATTCACGTGCGTCATTTTGGGCTTGGGGTTTTATTCGAAGAGCTGAGCATCTATGGTTAGGATCGAGCCTTGCAAGATCGTCTTCCCTGACGGTTCGACACGTATATCTCCTGATATCACTCCTCGCACCGTGACAGCGCACGCATCGTACATCAACTCATGCACCTCTCTTTCCCTAACGCCTTCCACAATCCAGTCCCTCCTAACGCGCATGACCCTCTCACCCACCCTCTCACCCGATGACCCTGATGCTCTAATCGTCTCACTTCCATGCACGCGTCCTGACATCTTCCACGAAGTTGACATAATGGAAGATGCAGCAGTCGCCTACGGGTTCAACAACCTGCCAGATATCTTCCCTCAGACCAGCACGGTCGCACAGCCATTACCGATCAGCAGGCTCACAGATGTGATCCGGAGGGAATGGGCGATGGCAGGATGGGTCGAAGCGTTGCCTTTCATTCTCGTATGTCCCTTCTCCCCCTCAGCGCATGTATACACTTAACACCAAACCTAACCTAACAGTGCTCACACGAAGAAAACTTTACCTTCATGAACCGCCGCGACCCCGGTTCCATAGCAGTAAAAATTGCCAACCCCAAAACCCTCGAATTCCAAGTAGTCCGCACATCCCTCTTGCCAGGGCTCCTGAAAACTATTCGCGAGAACCGCTCGCACGCTCTCCCAATCCGCGTCTTCGAGCTCAGCGACGTCGTGTTTAAAGACACATCCCGAGAGAGACAAGCGCGGAATGAGAGACGAGCAGGTGCGGTGTGGTGTGCGAGGAGTGCAGGGTTTGAGGTCGTGCATGGGTTGTTGGATAGGGCTATGAAGATGCTGGAGGTTCCGAGGGTTGCAAGGGGAGATGGGAGGGATGTGGGGTATTATATTAAGGAGGGGGATGGTATGTTCTGGTTCTTGTTTTGCGTGATGTGATACTGATGTATTTTAGATCCTGCGTACTTCCCTGGACGCGCAGCGACCATTTATTACCGCCCGCCATCCCTAAAGACCTCAAAAACAGGCGAGCTTGCTGATGAGCTCAAGAATACATTGCACATCAATCAAGACCGAGACATCGTGATCGGCACGCTGGGCGTGCTACACCCCACAGTGCTCGAAAAATTTGAGATCACGTACCCCTGCTCAGCCCTAGAATTCAACATGGAAGTCTTTCTGAAGCGGTCATAGTTGACGACGACTGAAAATAAATTGCGTAGAAGGCTGTAGGATGTACTTGAATGAAATCTAATTTCCAAAGACGAAAAGGCGCCAAGAAACAGATTTTCGATAAATACGACTATAAGCACGATTGTGACCATTATCGATTTACTCCTAGAAAATAAATAGTACGTCTGTGGATGGAAAGCATAATGCACGGTACATCCGGTCCTCGAAGCGAAGGATGCGGATTTTACAAGAGGCCTGCAGCGCGCAAGTCCTCACATAGCCTGCGTTCGCGCTCGATTGCTTCTCTGATCCGCCGTGCACGGTCTGGATCAGTTGGAACGAGCGATTGCATCTCTAATGCTGTATCTCTTCCGACTACATCATCACCAGCGTGGGAGGGTACCCGTTCCAGTCCGTCTGCACCCGGAGATCCTGTTTGTGTAGGAACGCGGAACGCTCCGAGACGCTCAAAGAGTGATTGTCTCCTCGTCTCCTCATCTACTGTTGGCTGTGTCGTGGTAGAATTGGAAGAGGAAGAGATAATGCCCCGTTCCCAGCGCTTAACGCGCCAGAAACCGAAAGCGCTTGTGAGAAGGAGGAACCAGCCGGCCGTCATGAGAAAGAAGGAAAGCCATTCATTGGCTGCTGTGTTTGTGAGGAACCCATTGTTTCCTTCTACTCCTTCTCCGGAGTTTGACCAGGAAGACATGCTGTCGGTAGAAGCGAGTGTGGTATTATTGAGGCGGTCGAGATTGGCGTCCAACCACTCGTTGGCATCTTGAGTGTTTGCGAATGTGGGCCAGGCGTCGGCTGGGTCTGAGCCTAGAGGTGTACCGTTTACATCGTCTAATCGCGCGCGGAGGCCAAAGCCCCATTGAATTAAAGTGACGCCGAGACCTGCCCTGCTGCCGTAGCGAGCGGCGTGGGTTGTGTGCATGACCCATGTGAGAACGAAACCAACGAATTGGAAGGTGGTGCTGATGATGGCGTTCCAGAGGAAGGAGAAAAGGGTGCCTGTAGGCAGACCATCTACGACGACACAGCCTTGGGAGAGAGTGAGGGATGCATGAATGGATGAAGGAAGAAAGATTGAATGAGTGTGGTAGGGAGGAGCAGCGTCAGCTTGAGCTGCTGCGTAAGTGGGGGGAGCTGTGTTGGAAGATTCTTCTGGAACAAGATATACGTTGTCTCCTACGAGAGAGTCAATGCGTGCTTTGATGAACGATTGATTGATGGTTACCTTCCTGAACACGTACGCCTTGCGATGGCTTGGCAGCTACGTTGCTGAATACACCGTCATTTCTGGTGCCTCCTCCAATGGCACTGCGAGAGCTAGCTTTAGTAGAGAAACCCCATCTGTTGACATAATGGGATGGTAGGACGGTAGCTGCGGTTCGTTTCCACCAAGGCCCTGTTGGGGGTGGGGGCAAGGAGTCTACTGTAAAGACAGGTATTATGCCATTGGAATTTCCAAACTCATTGGGTATAGCATGAGAAGATGGCTGTGGGGGAGAACCGGGAGGAGGTTGGTCGTAGTCGCATATCGGAGACTCGAAATTGTAAGTTGAAGGATTCAAAGGATCTGAAAAGGTCAAAGGACTTGATTCATCCAGTTCGTCGTCGTCGTCGCTGCCTTCGAAAGCAGCTTCTAGTTCTGCTGAATCTGGGTCTGTGCGGGGATTAGGAAGTGGAGCATAACGATTAGACATGGTTAGAGACGAAGGAGGATTACAACAATAATAGATAAATAAGCCTGACAAGCCCTTAGCTAAGCACCTATAAAGAAACTACTACTTTGACCGTACACCGGGCCGTTGGGTGGTGAGTACCCTGGCGAACCAGTGCCGCTGGCATTTCTAACCATCCTAGTAACCCGCTCGCAGCTCTCCATCCTGGCTTGCATCATCCGTTCAAACATCTCTAAAATCTCCACTCCAGGCTCCCTTCCGCTCGATCCAAGTACAGCTTGTCCTCCAGTCTGGTTGCTGTGAATAAACGCTGGTAGCATCGGTGGTGGTGCACGCTGTTTCACGATTCCACCTCTAGGCATTCCTCTCGTCGTTGCAATTCCCTCTAGCTTCAATCCAAATGCCTTCTTTCTCTTCATCCACTTGCTTGTTTCTGATGTTTCTTCAGCAGAGTCAGGCTGCTCCTTCTCCATCTCTTCTTCTTCATCTGCCGCTGCTACTGCGCTTGCATCTCGTTCTTGCAGTGTCATCTCTAGTTGCGCGCGTGTACGGTACACCCACATACGTTCTTGATGATAGAACGCGACTAAATTCTCGAGAAGCGTAATTGTCGATTCGACAGGATGTAATCCAACACGCGGTGGTGAGGAGGGCGGTGTGGGTAGCAGTGTATTCATAGCCATAGCCGCTTGTTGTTGGGCGTAAGACTGCTGCTCGACGTATCCTGACGAGAGCATCGTATGGAATGGTCTAGATGTGTTCTCCAAGAATCCAAGATGATAAGACACGAGACTGGAGGCGGCAAGGGAAAAAGTCGAAAGTGCCCTAGTTATAAACTCGCATGATTCGGGCTGGCCCCTCGGCCTAGACTGTTCTTTATTCGGCCCGCAACCGTCGGCATTTCAATTTACTGCGGGGTACATGCGGGGTTACAATGCAAACGTACGGAGGGATTGTCGACGACAACGAACTAGCACTATAGCAACCCTCAGGCCTCAGGCTGGTCCGCGCAGTGCTGGAAGTGCTGGACGAGAGTCGAGACGTCGACGTAGGATCTCTATGCGACATCAAGGTCAAATTTTACCTATACAATTAAAGATCTTATTGCAACCACCACTGCAAGGCGTGTCAGTCTTCTCAACGCGTTTGCGTCGAACACGTGTGCGTATCGGCGATACATCGTTCAGGTTATAATATTTATGCTTACCGTCGCTTTCCCTTACGCCCTAACGCGATCAAGCCGAATTGCTGTCCAAGATGCATCTCAGCTGGGATCAACCCTGTGATCATCCATCGGTCTTTGCACGAGATGTGGGACATCCTCAGGCTCACCTGCTGGCCCGCACGTCTGTCTGAAGTGGTCAAAGTCAGGTCCATTCAAACGGTATCATATGGCGTCCCATCCGAATTCCCTACAATTAAGACTCGCAATCGGAAACGCCCGCCCAGACCCATCTCTAGGCTCGGAAATACTTCTTTCCCAACAAGCTCGCACCTACTTCATTCAATTGTAAGGCACCAAATCCTCCATTGAATCCATTATTACACCACTTGTATATCCAATGAGAATTCTGGGACCTGCGCGTGGAAAATGAGTTGGCGCAACCTCTGACTAGCACGCAGATACGATCTGGTATCGCGCGCGCCTTATCCTATTTTCTAGGAAAACAAGATCAGCCAGTGTACACTTGCATATCCCCTGGGCGGGTGCGAAAGATCTCATCACAGTGACCGTCTCCCAAGAGGTACGCTTACCCTTCGCATTGTTCATACTAACCCTCATCACCACTCCCAGACCCAACGCTCCCGTCCCTTTTCACATGTGCAGTGCTTCGCAACATTACATTTACGCCCATGAGCTTCACATCCTTCATCGACCTCCAAGACAAACTACACCGAACACCGGGCGGAGGCGAAGCCTCGTCGCCATCGGAACACACGACCTCGACACCCTCACCCCCCGTTCCGATACGAAGCTCTTACACCCACCAACGTCGCGTTTGCATCTCTCTGTCGGGAAACAATGTACACCGCTGCAGAACTCATGCAGATCTATGAATCGGACAAACACCTCTCCCGTTACTCGGATCATGAGTAATATCGTGGTGTGCATGTGTTCGGAGTATCGTGCGGAGCCTTTAACGTGCGTCGGTTTGTTTTAGGCCTGTGGTTTGATTCGGGGAGCTGAATAACTGTTGTTAGGGTCGAGCATTGCAAGATCGCCTTCCCTGACGATGCGATGCGCATACCACCCCCCGCACCGTAAGTGCACGCGCATTGTACATCAATTCATGCACCTCTCTTTCCCTAACGCCTTCCATAATCTAGTCCCTCCTAATGGGCATGGCCCTCTCACCCAACGAACCCGACGCTCTGATCGTCTCACTGCCATGCACGCGTCCTGACATCTTCCGCGAGGTCGACATAATAGAAGATGCAGCAGTCGCGTACAGGTTCAACAGCCTCCCAGGCATCTTCACTCAGTATAGTCACACAGTTATTACAGATCAGCAGGCTAATGAACGTGATCCACAAGGAATGGGTGATGGCAGGATGGGTCGAAGTGCTGCTTACATTCTCGTACGCCTCTTCCCTTACCTCGGCGCACTTGGAAATTACCCAACAATGCTCACACGAACAAACATTTCCTTCTTGAACTACTGCGACCCTAATTCCTTAGCGGTAAAAGCTGCTAACCCCAAAATACTCGAATTCCAAGTAGTCCGCACATCCCTCTTGCCAGGGCTCCTCAAAACCATTCGCAAGAACCGCTCGTGTTCTCTTACAAGGTGTCAGCCAATGGTTTGTGATTATACTTATGTCATCGACGATACAGAACACTGTACATATTATATCCCAAGCCCTCAGGCAAACAATAAATAGGATTTACAAAAGGTCAATGGATTGCCCAACACTACCTCTTCGACATGAGAAAGACGGGTACATCTTTCAACTACCTCACAATACACATGATGTGCTCGTTTGCAATACCAACTATAAGGCAATTCGGTGCCTGCATGTATCAATCCTGAGAAGCGCTATTTTATCGTCATCGTCAGCGATGCATGCAGGGAGCCTTCGCAGTTCACAAATTCAGTGTCACTACAGAAACACGGTCAGTTCGAGTCCATCCCATTATCTGGATCGAAGGGAGATCAAGGAAGAAACAACTTACTTGTCCATAGGCCAATCACCCAATTTGTAACATATTGAGGAGATTTTCTTGAAGGACACTCTGTAAGATCTGCACATTGGAAGCAAGGGAACAAGGGAGTAAGGAATAATAATCAGTGCCTTGGCTTCAAATGAGTGGGAACAATAAACCTACTCATCAGGTATGTACAAGTGTAATTGATGCCAATGAATCATGCTTGATACTGATTGAATATTCCAGAGTTGCACAGTCAGGCAACTTCCTGTAGGCCTTTACCTGAAGTACTACAGCATCTGCCTGTACTGGCAAGCTGTGCTCTGAAAGTAGGCACCCAGCACACCACCCTTCCTCTCCCAAATAAAACCACAACACCTTTATGTGGCCTGCAGGAAACATCATGATCATATCAAAATGAGGAAGAGAAATAATATGGACTGCATACTTCTGGCAAATTCTACACCCATTCCAGTATAGTACAAAGGTGTTTCTGGAACATCCTAAAATGGAAACAAACAAATAAGTGACTATCCTATTGCCCAGCCTAAAGTTGCCAGGGTGCAGTTTAGGACTGGTTCAAGGTATAACAGCCCAAACCTGAACCCAAACCTGTTCATGATATCTCAAGGCCATTGAACATGAACATTAGCCAACGGTTCAGTCAAGAACCATGGTGCTGTTCAGGTGCGAACTGGTTCAAACTTTTTCTACTACCAAAATTGAAAAAATAGGTATTAGAGCTACTTTGCACCCAACTGCACTTCATCAACAGCATCATCAAGCCAATGTTGTCTCCATGCAGCTTCCTTGGCTTCCATCTCAGCTTTGTGATGCCTCTGCTCCTTCTTGTACTTATTCTTTACAATTTGAATATCACCAAAGTTTGCTGGAAGTAAATGTGCACAGCATTTGGTATCTGTCAGCCCAGCATCTGAAAATGCATGCTCACAAGGCACAGAGGAGCCTTGGATAGGGAGGTAGTCAAGGGCCATGCAGCTGAGAATCGAGTATCGCATGACATTGGCCTTCCACCACTTGAAGATATGCTCTGCCTGGTACTCTGGAGATGCCCATTGGTCATTGATGATGAGTGGCTCCTTGATGTAAGATTTGAGTTCTGTGTGAGAATCCTTGGTTATCAACAGTCTCATCTTCAACTGATGTAGATGACCCCATGCAATGAAGCCCATTTTGCTTCACCCATGCAATCACTGGTGGCTTTGTGACAGTTGCAGCCTTCTTCAACTTTGTATTGGCACCAACCTGCCCTTTTGGGCAAGTTTTAGGGAGCCATCAGGATTGAGTACTGGAGCATTGAGTTGCAGAGGCATCATGATTGACATGTATCACTCTGGCTGCATGCAGTTGAATAGTACTTTGTATTTTTGTTGAATTTTTGCCAGCTGCACAACCAAAACAGACATCAAGCTTCCTCTTTCTCAAGGTGATTATTTACTAGTATATATGGTGTAGTTACAGTTCAAACAGGTTCCCTATGGTTCACACAAAACACTCAGTGCCCAAACCATGAACCACTCCCAGCATGCATCAGTCAAACCTGACTGTAACTGCACTGCACCATCAGTGCAGTTCATGGTTTGGAACTGGTTTGGGCAGTTCAGAACCACACCCTGGCAACTTTAGCCCAGCCTGAATGTTGTCTGGCAGACAATTCAAAAAGTGTCTCAAGGAGTCATCCTTGGCTGATAGCGCATGGTAATTTAATCCATGTTCTTTAATGGCATGAAGTGCCATGCACCTATGGTTGATTTTTTCACCCAAATCCAGCTGTGTGAACAGTGTGTGGTTGCTAACTGTCATGCACACAAGACACAAGTCAGAGGAACAAGCAGGTGATAATTTGGGAATGCAGTTAATAAATGCCCACAGAGCCTCTTGCTGGTTATTCACAATTGGCCTCAATACAGCCTATGGCATTCTTTAATAGTTTCTGCATGGCATTTATTTTTTTTCCATATTTTATGGATGCATGATTTCCTTTTATGTCATTCCCTACCTATTCTGGTACTTATATAAGTAGCCTACTTCCGAGTCAAGCTGTTGCAGTAAAACGATGAGACAATGAAGTACGTCGCACTCCTTAGTGGAGGGAAAGACAGCTGTTACAACTTGTCCCATTGCAATGCCAATGGTCACCATCTCGTGGCTGCAGCAACCCTCGCCCCGCAATCAGGAAAAGGTCTGACTTTACCATTCTTCCTCGAAATCGCCTCATCTCCATAGATGAGATCGACTCATATATGTACCAGACGGTAGGTCAAGACGCGATCGAATTCGTAGCTCGCGCCCTTGAAGTTCCGCTCTATCGACGCGTCATACAAGGCGACGCTATTGAACAAAATGCGGAGTATGGTTCGCGTAGTGCTGGGGGAGCTGGCGTGTTGGGAGATGAGACGGAGGATCTCTATACGTTATTAGAGGATGTCAAGGTCGGATTTAACTCACATTGATCTCATCCTGATCTCATCCCAACCAGGTCCACCACCCGGATGTGCAAGGCGTGTCAGTCGGCGCTATTCTCTCGAATTACCAACGCGTTCGCGTCGAACATGTGTGCGTATTGGCCAATATCATTCAGTTTGTAATGTTCATGCTCAACAGGTGTCGTCGTCTCTCCCTAACACCCTTAGCCTACCTCTGGCAGCGCGATCAAGCCGAATTGCTGTCAGAGATGATTGCAGCTGGGATTAAAAGTGTATTCATAAAGGTGGCAGGCATCGGTCTGACAGTAAAGCACCTAGGAACAACATTGAACGAAATGCAGGACGCCCTCACACGATTAGTGCGTCCATTATTCCAAATATAAACAAATTATTCATTCATTTTCTCGCAGAACAGCCTTTATGGCTTGCATATCTGTGGTGAAGGCGGAGAGTACGAAACTCTTACTCTTGACAGCCCGTTGTTCAAGCATCGTATTGTGCTAGATGAAACCGAAGTCGTGATGCATACAGACAATGATTTTGCGCCTGTTGCATATTTGCGTATCAAACGAGCCTCGCTTCACCCTAAGGAATCGTCTATGGATGGCAGAGTCGAAGTCCCGCCACTCTTGGAAGATAGGTTCGGTGAATTGAAGAACGTGGTCGAAAATTCAGTCATAGAGGGGCACGAAAACGGCTCTAACGGCACATATCAACCTACCAACAAACCACACCGCATCCTAGACCATCCATCAACACGCGCTATCGGATCATGGCTTGCGATCGGAAATATCTACCCAGACCCATCCCCACACTCGGGAATATTCTTCGAAGATCAAGTCCGCGATTGCTTCATTCAATTGCAAGGTATCAATCCATCACTTACATCGTTTTTATATCCAATCTCAATCGTCCTACAGGAATTCTGGAATCGCACGATCTGCGCATGAAAGATGTGGCTAATATCACGCTCCTACTTCCTTCCCTCGCCCCCAAGGTATTCGCAGCTGCGAACAAAGCATACGCCGAGTTTTTTGGTGTTTCGCCTCCTTCGAGGGCTTGTGTAGGCGTGGATCTTCCCGAGGGGGTGAATGTGATGCTTGAATGCGTAGCGCGCAAGGATAACACAAGGAGGGCGCTGCATGTACAGGGATTGAGCTACTGGGCACCTGCTAATATCGGTCCTTATTCACAAGCTGTCACCGTGCGTCCAGCCTTTTGTGACACGAGATGCCTTTCTAATTTCTAGATCAGGTGGAGCCGTATGTTTTCGTGTCCGGTCAGATCGGTTTACTCCCTCCGTCTTTGACACTCCCTTCTCCACCCTCGTTCGCGCTTGAAACTGCGTTGGTGTTCCAGCACACAGATCACGTCATTTGCGCTGCCGGCGCTGCAGGGGGCCATGTACTTCTTTCACTTTATTGGCTTGTGGACGATGGTGATATCAAGCACACTCGACGGGCTTGTGAAACGTTTTGTGAGGTGAGCTGGGAGACCAAAACTTGCAAACAACAATTGATATTAATTTTGTAGGAGTCCCCAACATTGTTCTTGGTAGTCGCGTCCCTCCCGCGCGGTGCACGCATCGAGAAACAAGTATTGGTGCATACAGGCGAATTCACGGTCCCAGACGAAGATGAAGACACGTTCACACAGGTATCTCGCCCTCCGGAGTTTTTGTCGGGTACATGCATGCATATCTGAATCGTCCTGCTGTGCTCACGTATTTCCAGGGGATACTCACGTCGAGCGCACACAGATGTTTCGCACTGCGGATTTCCTGCCTGGTGCGTAGGACAAGTTGAAATTGGGCTCTTGTGCTCACGCATTTCCAGGGGATGTCGATGCTGAGTGCGATCTGACGGCGTCGAGCGAAATGATCCTCGGTTCAACCAGGCCGTCCATATTGAACTGGCAAGTTTCTCGATTTGATGTGTCAGGAACCTCGCCTCTGTGCGTGGTTATCTGCGCTCGTGGACATCCATCGCAGGAGGATGCGATCGAACTTGGAAAAATACCGTTGCTCAGTGCATTCTGGGAAACAGCGCTCTCAGCGAGATTGTTTCACAGATTGGAAGCTAGTTTTTTATCTGGTTGTACGGTTGATCTCAGACTCTTGAGGTGTGTCTATATTGATGGTCGGTTTTCGAACAGGGTCGTCAGTGTCGCGCGTACTGTTTGGAGACAGGGATATGCCTGCAACCACATCCATCCCCTGCCGATATATCGGCACTCGGGGAAGTGATGAACAGTGGGACTGGGCGGTGGCCTTGGTAGGCGTCTCATAACTGCGCATCAACACAGCGCATATTGTCAATCATACCATGATGTTACGAACGTGAACATGGACCACGACAAAACTAGTGATAGACATGAATGAATAGAATATGGAAAATCGATATGCAGAATACAATTGTTAAAAATGTCATGTATGAATGAGTATGATACAACCGTCGTCCACCCTAGATCATCGATGCACTTAACCTCGCAAAAACAAATCACGGCTCTTCTTCGGCCTTAAGCTCCTTCAACACAGCAAGCCCACTCCTCATCTGAAGCTCTGTCTTGGTGGGTGGTACCATACGACAGGCAGCAGCGCCGATCAGCGCGCACAAGCCTCCAAACCGCAGGACCCACGCTACACCGTTCTTGCCCAAGTATGTATTATGATCAGGTTCGAGATCGGGTGAGGGCGAGGGATCTAAGACGGGGGCGGATTCGTCTACGATACGGAATATCACAGATGAGACTATAGCGATCTAAGCAGGAGGAACTGAGCGAAGTTTCAAGGAAAAAGATGGATGAAACTTACGATGAACTGTGGCATTACAATGGCAAGGTTATGGATGCCAAGAATCGTGCCTCCTGCTGGCCTAGTCCCGCTATCGTTGGCATTGTCCTCAGCATCAGCGTCTGATTCGACCTCCGAAGAGCGACCAAGTAAAGGATCGTGCTCAGAGACCTCAGTTGCTGCTTCTGGTAGATGAGGAATCTTTGCATGCATCTCTTTCAACAGCTACAATTCACGACGGTTCAACTCGAATCTAGTTGGGAAAGAACACGACCGACCTCCATAATAATGGCAAATGGTATCCAACATGCAACAGCCCAACATATCCCAACCAAGCTAATTGCAACCGTAGCTTGCTTGACGGTACTTATCCAGAATGTAGAAAACGTTAGCAGGGTGAACAAGATCATCGCCGCCGTCCATATATCCCGAAGCAGCCACGGCATCTTGGGAAGTTTTGTAATGCCTTCTTGACGCCACAGGTGAAGTCTACTGCGGAAGCGCTCGATCTGAGCATCTTCATCATCGCCTTCTACAGGGAGAAGACGACGGTCACGTCGTGCAAAGACGGGAAGTACACCGCCGGCGAGAACAGCCACTATGTTGATATGAGGTTTTGCTTAAGATGGTATATATCAAGACATACCTATGCTATATAGCAACATTGCTAATTCACCGGAACGCGTGGCTAACTCGTTGTCTGGCTCCTTACCTGTCTCGTAGGCCATGACTTGACCGACATATGTGGTACTAGTGTGCAAAAACAATTATGAAATGAAATGTGAATTTGAATTTGGAAATACTCACGAGTAGAACAAGAATGGGAACCTAACTCGACGCGTCAGCACATCCGTTCAAAGACGCACTCATACCACGCACCATCCCATGAAAGCGAAGATCTGTACAAGACACACCCTTCTGATAGGTCTCGGAAGCGTTGTCATTGCACTGTATATGTTCTCCAAAATTTCACCAAACTTGCCGCGCCTAGAAGCTCGCTCAACTAACAAGTCGTTTCCATGTCAATCTACTGACCTTTGGCTATTCTTCCTTGCCACAGAAGCTTTCTCCTCATGACAGAAACAAGTGATCCACACAGTGACAACAAGGATAGTCATGCTAACAACACAGAACTTTCGGAACTGATCACCACCTAGGAAGCTCAGGAAGGGTAGCTTCGCAAGAGGGATGAATCCTTGACATCACGTCAGCGCGGCATCAGTGGACGAACATAGCTAATGACATACCAAACCCGTAGCCAACGATATTACCTGCTTGGCACATGCGGCTATGCCAAGCATTACCAGCATTGAGCTGATCAGGCGGAGTGATATCCAGAAGAAGATTGCGCAGAGATGCCTGGAGAGCATTGAGAGCAAAATCAAGAACGTAGAACGCGAAGACAGCTATGCCGATGGCAGCGTTTGCGGCCTAGTAGTGTAAGAGACATGAATGGGGAATGACAAATGTTAACGTACCTGCCTCGTGCGATCTGGATCCCAGTCACCAGCACCTCCGCCAAAGATATCAACAAAGAAACCAGCAATGTTCTGACAATACGCCAAAGCTAGCGTTGAGACGACAAGTGCACCCGTCGATAAGACTACCCAGTATCTCCGCCGATACTTCGACGTGGACGAATCAGATATCGCACCTTGCAAACTGTTCAATGAACAGTCCAAAACCCATTGCAGAGGACATACCTATGAGAGGTTGTGCAATAAGGCCACTGATAGGCCCAGCTAGCCAAACCAGGCTGGTAACCTGTTCTGATATCCCCAGTGACAAGAGGAATGGAGTTCCGTATCTGGCGGACGTAGCGTATTAATTTTTTTTTGGCGAACCAGTATCATAAAGAACTTACCCTAGTTCCACTGTCCACGCGATTTGGGCGCCAGCCATGGATATACTGAGGGTAATGAGATTCCATGTGGTCAAGCGTGTTCGCCCGCGTTCGCTTGCGTCTTGCTTGTCAGTCCTGTCAGTCCGCTTTCCGTTTCCATCTATCGCCTGGTACGATTCTTGTCCAACGGACTGTGTCTCTTGTTGAGAATTAGATGTTGTGCGCGACCTGTGGCTAGCTGGCCATGCTATCTGGGTAGTTGCGTCAGGATCTGCGTCAGGGTTGTAAGCAATGGTCATGTTTCTGCTTAAGATGGTGACAAAGAGGAAGCTAAGGGCATGAAACACAGTGAGGTAGAACTACCAAGTTGATCAGGTTCAGCAGTCTCGACGCAAAGAGGCGTAAACCTCCTTAAGTAGAGCAGGCAAGGCAAGTGCTACTAGTAATAGTGCCCCGGCAGTCTCCGAGCAAAGGAAGCGAACACCCCAAATTTATGATCTGGGCCTGTTGTATGACGAAGGGTGCAATTGCTACAGATAAGTTGTGCTACAGTACTAGTGCAAACAGACAATGATGGGTGTATAAAAATGTCCAGACGGAAACTAATCCCACTACAAAAGTTGAACAGTGGAACATACAACTGAGGTGAAGTATAGATGAAAGTCATACAGCAAAAATTATCCTCAGTTATCCGCGAATAGAGGCTGTTGAAGAGCCTCTCCGATGGCTGTGCTGACCTTGGGGTGGGTCAGGGGTGGGGGTAGGAGGGGGCTGAGCAGGTGAGGACTTGGATGAAAAGATACTGGGTAGTCTTCGGCTTATGGCTGCAGCAGTGGCTGATGATGCAATGCGGACCCCTTTCTTAGGTGGTTCTGGGAACTGCGCGTATAGCGTGGGGGGTCCGGTGAATGTCTCAGGTTCCTCTACCAACTTCTCCTCGTGTTGAGGGGTATCTGAAGAAGATGCGCGTGTGAGAACGGGAATTGGCGAAAGCGTGGTCTGTGCTGGACGTGTGGTGGACGGATTTGTTCCAGAACGATTTCTCAGAGCGTCTGCTTGACTGTTCGGGGTTTGTGCGGCAAGGGGAGATGGAGTTGTGCGGAGCTGTGCAGCAGAAAATGAAGGTCTGAGAGATCTTCGAGGTGCCGTCGATCCGGTGATGGCTATAGAAGCCAGTGCGGTGATATCGTCACCGTTCGCTGAAGGACCAGCCGAAGTAAAATTATTCCCATTCTGCGATTTATTGTCCGTTGACGCTGTTCCCGCACTTCCGCTGCGATTTCTCCTCATGTACTTCTCTATCTCGTCCGCGTCTCGCTCCCGCATGCGGTTCACGATTGGTGACAGTGAATTTGGTTGCGCAAGAGGTGGATTGAGTGTAAGCCCCTGCGAAGGTCCCGGGGAGGGAAAAGTGCCTGTACTGCTGGCTGATGACATGTTATCAGATCGCTGTGAATGAGGGTGGGTATACTGATGTGAGGGTAACCTCGAGGGCTGTGACGTTGTCGAAGATGCTGAGAGAGATGAAAGACTAGTTCCTTGCCCTGGCCCTTGCCCAGCACTGTCTACATCGCCGCTGTCAGATGTCGCAGTAGTGCGACTTCCACCCGAGCTACTCCGCATTCGAGACCCGTTTCTCCCAACGCTGGGTGGCTTTAATGGAATAGGTGGTGGTCTGGCAATGGGCCATTCGTTGCCTCGAGCAGCGGCTTGTGCAAACACCATGCGTCTAGATTTCTTATTAGTCTCAAATTGCATACGGGCAGAGTCCTGCAAAGTGTCCCGCGTGCTGAAACTGCATTACTGTTAACAGCCTAGTAATGTTTACGAAAAAGCGCTAGGCTCACGAATATGCGTAATCGGACGCAGTGAATCCGTCATTGTTCCGAGCAGCAAATTGACAGCCTCGTTCGATCAAAAGTTGGACAATCTTGGGTCAAAAAGTAAGCGAGAAAGAACGTCGCATTAGATCAGATGCGCTCCACGTACCGGGATATGGCCCCAAGAACTTGCACTGACAGGGACTAGTCAATTCTAAGACCCGATGACTGGAAGTAACTTACTAATGAAGTGGAGTATTGCCTTTATTATCCGACAGATCGAAATCAGCACCCAAATCACACAGCATCTTAAGAAGGGCATCAAGATAAAGTAAGCCTAGGCTCATAATACAATCGAGGTCTCGGGTGACTCACGCGAACAAGTTCCTCGTTTCCCTTGAGAGCGGCCATGTGCAGCGCCGTTTTCCCCTGCACGTTGGACCAATCAAGAATCCACGGGTAACGCTCGTAGTAAAGTCTCGCCATGCGAAGCGCAGCACCCATGAGATCAACCTGCGAGGGACCTGGCGCGTAAGGGTTAGGTGGTGGAGGCTTAAAATCAGCCAAGAGCATGAGAATGGTATTGTTCTCAGAATCCTGATAGATGAAGTGGTCAAAACCTTTGAGGGACAAGGCTTGTGGCGAGCACGTACCCTGCTGAGTTCCTCGTCGTCATGCCCAGCTGTAAGTAGAAACTCGAACGTCTCCTCATGTCCTAAGACAGCGGCCCAAGCTAATGATGTGTAGCGCTTTGGACCAGGGTCGGGATTCCGCATGTCTGTTCGTTGAATGAGTCTCTTGACGAGGAAGAGATTGTTCTCTATAGATATGGGCGTCATTAAGAGCGACAGACTGATATCAGTAAAAGAACAAACCTTTAACAGCTCTACGGAGGCGTACGGTAGCATCTTTTTCTGCCATGTACAGAGCAGTTGACGGTCGGCGAAAGAATGAACGAACTTGAAAGAGATAGAAACAATTGAAGTTAATTACGACGGCTGCCCCACGTGACCATATGACCTTTGATTATGATCTTGTGCCTACCTAACATCTTGCCAACTCCCAGGATTTTGTTCTAACCAGATTCGAGACCAGCCTCGACCACATACACTTCTGTCCAAGCAGGGACAGACTTTACTTTCTGGTCAAACATCAACCAACCATGCCTAAGGTCGTCTCTCGCTCAGCAGTCTCCTCATCCACGGATGGTCAGTAACAACATCCCAATTACCTGGTCCATCAGCTGCTCATTTTCTTAGCACGGCCAACGGCATCAGCCGCAGCTACTCTCAGGGTATACTGTGAGTACTGTGTCACGCTGTTAACCGCATTTGTTCACCTGCGTGCCTTGCACACTGGCAGACTGTATCTGTGGCGAGTTTATCGTGCGCGTCTTCAGTCAGGCTCGGCACTCCTGTCACAAACTTACGCAAGATACATGACAGCTCGTAATCGAAAGAAGCCTTTCAGCGCTCCCAAAGCGCAAGACTGATGGTGCTACCATCATTCGCTGTCAAGATAGCGGCACAGAGAATGCAATCGTTCTCAAATTAAACGCTATATCGACAGATCCCGTTCTGGTTGAAAGGTACGACCAAATCGTATCTACGGTGGACAGGGCTGATTGTAAGGTGCAGGTCAGGGGGACACGAGCGCCAGTACAGATTCTCATGTCCGCGGTGCAACTTATTGGTCGGATATCAATCTACCCCGCCCCCTGTCAAATCTGGTCCATATCTGTATATCCTCAGCGGAGCCCTTACACAGATGCAAGGCCAAGTTCCTAAGGACGCTTTTGATGGTGAAGCTGCCCTAGATCTTCCAGAAGCTGGAACCCAATAGCATGGGATGCCGCCCGAATTGAACACGACCTCAGTACACGCATAAATGACACATCAATTATGTTTTCCGAACAGCAATGATACAACATGATGTACAGGCTCTAGAGACATGGTTATTGGATGCGGTGCAAAGTTATCAGTAGCAGATGGCATTTATGAAAGCCGATCACTGAAATTTTAAGATATCTGACATCGCGGGCAATCGAAAGACTACCTGAGAATTATCGTTAGTAAATGTCTTGGTGAACATTTGAAGGAGTAAAGCGGCTCAGCTACCGTTGTAGAAAAAATTCACAATCCATGCATCCAGTGGACACACAGATTCGTACAGTGTGAATAAATATGTCATCACCACCGCAGAAACAAGAGAAGAGTAATACATGCAATTGTAGACTCACCGTTGATATTAGTGTCAGTTGCATCTTGCACCTGTGGACAAGTTGATCGAATCGTATGCTGAAAGAGAATTTTCAAAATTTATCCAAGATGAGTTTGCTCGTGTTTGTTTGTGTGTGTTCTAGAAACAAATACTGGTACGCTGCGTATGTGCTGCGAGCCCAAGTGTGTTGTTGAATCAAGCTACTCAGCGCTTTGGCGATGTCACCCCAACAGAGCCCAGAAGTTCGGCTTCAAGTCTACAGCGCGTGCAAAGAATTCTCCCTCCGTTCCAAGTTATGATTCATCATCAGCTGCAGCTACAAGTATACGATTTGTAGGTATTGACGATCAATGTAGCAAACTGGTTCATCCGGTATAATCGGGAAGTCATTTTGGACCAGGCCTACCCCTTCTACCAACTTCCACTAAGCAATCCTCTCTTCCGGAGGAGAGAATTTAAGCCCAACAAATGCAGTAGAGTTAGGTTCACAGACGGGTTCACAGTGGAAAATATCAGGTTCTCGGTATAGAATAAAATCGGTCGACTTACCCCGGATCCCTGACACATGGCCGATGAATGAATAATTGACGATACCGAGCACATACTGATCAGTGGAGTCGAGTCGGTAGCTGGTATCAATATCAATCTTGATACTTAGGCACAACGGGCAGTCGAGTGTAATGGTGGAGCCACGTCCCACGCACATTCGAACGGACGCTGAGAGGGAATGTCACTAGAGGCACTCGCAAGCCAAGGCTGGTCATAACCATCTCTAACTGCCCACTGCCTTCGAACTTCAAGCTTCAATAGGCTATGAGGCTCTGGTGATCGAGGAATAGCGCGTGAAGTGTGATGCCTCGCAGCCTTGCCCTTTCAGCTGAGGATAGATGGGTCACCAGCCTGCATAATGACCTCTATGAGCCTGCAGAATGCGCGATCTCCTTCTCCATACGCGATCTGCAGGGTCACATCAACCATTCCCATCAGTGAATACGCCACATCTTCAACCCTTGTCGTCTTACGTCTGGCTGCCCACGTCATCCGCTTATCCTCAGACGGACTTGGACAAAACTTGCGTCGTAGGTCATCATAAGGAATACCAGTAGCTCTTTCCAGAGTTTCCAATATTTCGGTCCGTTCCCGACGCCCCAGGCTGGACACCAATGGCCTACTGACCAGGAACTTGTTGATGTCATCCTTGTCATCTTTGTCGTTTCTATCGCCCGTCATGGGTACCCAGGACTTGTCGAAGAATTTGATTCGAGTGGGCGCAAGGAGTTCTTGCAACGTGCAGCCCCTTCTAGTCCATTTGTCCCTCATCATGTCCTCAATGGCTTCGCTTTGAGCCAGATGGATGATGCAAATGACCGAGTTTCCATACCATTGAAGCATGGAACGAATCGACTCGTCGAGCTCCGTACTGCTGGTTTTGTTGATGCAACAAGTATCTGACCACGAAAATTCCATACTGTACTCCTCCACCTTTGCGCAGACCTTCCTCAGTTTCTTGTATACCGGACCTGCTGCTGTACCCGCCCTGATTTCTTCGTAGGTTGGCACTCCTTTGTTCAGTCATCGGTGAGATAGGATGGCGTATCTGACAGTGTTAAAGGGCTGACCAAGGCGCTTTAAATAAGACGCCCTGAAGTGCTCCCTCACCTCATTGCGCTCAACAAACATCATGTATGTTATGCGTATGAGGCGTATTTTCCATTGCATATCGGTCGAATTCGTCTACATAGTATTCCTCTGGCAGGACCATAACGGATGCAACGGTACCAGTCGTCAGGGTATGAAGGTTGTTTTATCGGAACTTGGGGACAACGGCGCATGGTCCTTTGCGACTGTAATCGGCATCTCACAGGCTAGTGCCCACTCAAGCAGGGAGCAGAGCCGGTGCTACAATATTGCATTTTCATCCGCTTATTCACTGTCATTCTTGACATCTATATCACCTGTCATGGGCGGCAGTGGAGGGCCTACACTTGGAGAATAGTGCCAACAAAATCATGTTATGTTCTGGTTAGAACGGCAATTGTTCTCATCCTGAAGGAAGTACGATGGTGAGCCAAATGTATGGCAAAGAAGCTGATCGTACCCAAATTGCAACCATTATGGTCAACTGGAGTCGCACCCCTGCATAATCTGGCCATGATTCGTACCCGTAGGATTGAATGCGATCGCGGCGCTGATGCTATCAAGCTGCCAATCTAAAAAAGATGCGGCGCAGCGAGCAAAGCACATGTCAGGGCTGAGTACAGCACTGGATATTTTACGGCATGGACTCTTAGCGGCTGGTGCGGATGCGATGTTAAAATTAGCCAGGACAGCTTAGAGAAAACACCCGCAGTGCAGACCTTTCAGCAAGTCCATCTCAACCTAGTGCTCAACATCATCAATCTCACGTGGATGGCGGGAGGAGAAATCATTCCAAGCAACACACCTATTCAGACGTATGAGGATCACAAAGAAAGCATACTATCAGTGGCGGTCTTCCCGGATGGACGACGCATGCTCACCGGTTCGATAGACAAGACACTTCGAATGTGGGACTTGAAGAATGGTGTCGTGTTGAAGAAAATGGAGGGGCATAGCAACTGGGCGCGGGCCGTGGCGGTAACAGGAGACGGGCAGTTGATAACAAGTGGTGATGACAACGGAAATCTCATCACCTGGGATGGGGACACCGGGGAATCTCTCACACAAGCCATCCAAGCCCACAGTAAGCCGATCTACTCGCTGGACTTTTCTCCAGATGGCACTGTTCTGGCAACTGGTTCATTAGACGAAACGACGAAGCTTTGGAGAACAGAAATGCGGATGCATCTGCAACTTGAACGAGTCATTTATTGCGGTGATATTGTCCTCTGCGTTCGGTATTCATCTCCTGGTGAACATCTAGCTATCGCGACAAAACGCGATATCCAAATATGGAATCCAAGCTCGATACAACGCATCGCAACTTTCGAGGGACATGCACAGTTCCGTTCAGCAATAATTTCAAACTACTCGCTGGCATGGACGCCCGATGGCACAGGGCTTCTCTCAGGAGGTAATAATTATGATCCCACCATACGTGAGTGGGATACATCCACCTGGAGGCCGGTCGGTAACCCCTGGAAGGGTCATACTGACAGGATCGCAGCCATTGCCGTCAACCCTGCTGGTACTCTTGTTGCCTCCGCATCCATCGACCACTGCGTCCGCCTCTGGCGGCTCTCGGACCAACAGACCATCGCCGTATTCAAACACTCCAATTGGGTGAACTGCCTCGCCTTCTCCACGGATGGCAAGAAAATATTCAGTGGAGGTTGGGATATGAGGATCTCAAAGTGGGCAGTGCCCGAGGACGTTCTGCCTCATGCAAACGTATGTTTTTGCTCGACTCATCTAACGCAACGTGATCACCGTTATGCAGATCTTTGCTAAAAACGCAACAGCCCACAATTTAGCACTCCTCAATGCGCAAAAGGTACAGCGGTATCTTTTGTTTCCCATCCAATACTTATTGATGCGCAGGCCATCAGCCTCAATCCTTTATCTTATCGTGGATACCAGTTAGAACACGAGGTATTTCATGGCGCACAAAATTATGGTAAAGCAATCGCGGCCTTCGAGATCATGCTCTCTAAGTTGGAAAATGCTCCAAATACGCACATACGAAGTGAGCTCTGAATAGCACATGCGTAGATGTATTTAACTCTCTCCAGAGCTGCGCCAGCGTTATCTCAGTTCATCCGAAGCAGAGAGTGCCATTCGAACGGTCATTCACGCTCAACTCGACAATTGTCCGCTTCGTGTACTCGACACCACTACTGGGCTCTTGTGCGATCGACAAGCACAGACAAAGATCTTCGAAACGAGTACAGAATACAAAGAGCTTTTGTTATTCAAAATGAAATACCCGAATCTCAAAGTGAAGCATATTGAAGAAATGACAAGCATGTATCTTAGTTGTGCCATGCTATCGCACAGGTGGGAAGGGAAGGAGCCGCTGCTGCATGACATCCAGGACAAGGGGGTCTATGACTTAGATGCACTTGGCGGAGTCGTGAAGTTGCAGTCATTCTGCAAAGTTGCTCGTCGTGTGGGGTGTCGTTGGGCGTGGAGCGATACATGTTGCATTGACAAGACTAACAATGCCGAGCTCCAGGAA
>QLOO01000214.1:0-10104 GCA_003313855.1 Suillus sp. MG131 | reverse complement strand
TCGTGTAGTAAGCTTACTACCGCAAGCAATACTTCTCAAGGAGAGCCCCGCCTCTCGAGAAGTGCTACGAACCTTCGTCGTACATGGAGGGCACTGGTCACAGAACCCGTACGCGAAGGCCCCTATAAGGTTCACATTGCGAACTTAGCCAAGTTCATAACAATTCCAGGAGGGCAAGCACTCACTAATATCCCCATCGCTTATGTTCAGCAATCTGCTCTCCCTGTCCCCAAACCTCTACCAACAATCCCAACATTGAATCCATCAGCCGCCATGTCTACCATCCCCTTATGCATGCCCGCGCGCAGCTCAGACAAAGCACCTAAGTTCGATGGAACTACAGCACAGCTTATCAACTTCATCGACGCATATGAAGAGGAAGCTGATGTGGTAGGCCTTGTAGGCAATGACCACATCAAAAATATCCTGTGTTATCTTAAGCCAGATGACAAGGAACTTTGGGCAGGATTACCAGAGGTGCAGCTCAGCAACTATGACACATTCATCGCTGAAATAAAGGTAATGTATCCCAGTTGTGAAGGCGATTGTCGCTACACAGTCGCGGACCTACAAGCAGTCGTGCACAAGTATGCCACACTACCCATGCCTTTGCAAGAAGAGCTGGGCACATATCTGCACGATTTCCACAAAATTATGCAACCACTCATCAGTAAAGACAGAGTAGGCAACACCGAACACAACCGCATATTCCTAGAAGGTCTTCCTAGCGAGACCCAGATGCAAGTACACACGTGTCTACTGATCAAATATCCAGATCATTACCTGCAAGATCCATATCCCTTCATGGATGTGTATGCGGCAGGAACATTCTTACTTCCTGCAACAGCACCAGCATCAGCGCCATCCACAAGCGCACCCGTCACCGCCCCCCTCACTAACCTCCTGCCCAAGATCACTCAACCTGCTACACAGCAGCCCACACAAGGTTCAGTTACCAAGTGTGAATACACTCGACTGCGCGCGATGCAGAATCCATCTGACTGTTGTATGTTCTGCGGCAGTACAGAGCATTATATCCAGCATTGTCAGGAATGTGACAAGTATATTGAAGCAGGAAAGTGTAAGTTGGACAACAACAACAAGCTCATATTGCCCAACGGAGAATGCATTCATGGGCATGAGCATATGCTCAAAGAGAGGGTTGATCACTTCCTAGCAAGCGAAAAGAGCACTCCAACCAGCAGTGCTCATGTTGGACTATGGTATTGTGCATCGCCCAAAGTAGACTGTGTAATGGAAGTCAAGCCCTCTGTGTTTGTCCATACAGTCATAGACTCAGAGTCTGAACCAGATGAAGACGAGCGCGAACTTGAGCACATCAAACAGGCTTTAGTTTTTGTGACAGCCAAGGTTGATCAAAAGCATAGCATCAAGAACAGCACAAAAGGAAAGAGTGTCTGCTTCGATGGTGTCTCAATCCCTAGCGAAACTTGTTCACAGCCAGCGCCCACATCACGACAGGCCACTGTTGAGGAGGAGATAGTCTCTCCTGCAATACAAGCCTCGTCGCCTAAAGGTAAAGGACTTGAAGTAGCAAAAATTCCCTTGCCAACATCATCGTAGCACCCATAGCGGGCACTAATAACAATTCTTCCTCCTCACCCGTGACCAAAACCACTAACACATCATTGACCCCCACAGCGCAACCACCAAACCCTCCCACACCCTCAGGCACATATCGTCTTTCATGCCCACTCAAAGACAAAGGTGCAGAACGACATGTCACAGACCAGATTCTGGACGTCAGCTTGACTATTCCCATAAGGGATATTCTAGCAGTCTCGCCTGATGTCAGGAAGAACTTGCGCGAATTGTCTACCAACAAGCGAGTCACTGTTGGCACAGTCTCAGTCAACGAGTTATTAGGACACTCATCATCCAGTCAATGGTTAAGCCAGCATGAAGATTCATGCATGTGAAGCAATGACGGCCACATTGTTGTGGATCATTTTGCAGTGCTTCATTGCATCTGTGCAACCACTATTGGCGGATGCATACTAACCTGTATCCTCGACCAAGGCGCAGAAGTTGTTGTCATGCCCAAGGAAGTATGGCATTCGCTCAGGATTGGTCTGCGCTCAGACCATAAGCTCAACATGGAATCAGTAAACATGACATGCGACTCTACGCTAGGAGTCATAGAAAACATCCCGTTGGATTTCAGAAGTGGACCCTTGTACTTTCAAGTACAAGTCACCGAGCGCACACACTTTGAATTTCTGCTCGGGCGCCCATTTTTCACCTTGTCATCATGTTGCACCTTTGACCTTCCTAACGGCGAACAGGACATTCTAATCATGGACCCTAACACCAGTAAAGAGCTTCGCATACTGACCCTCCCTTGGATCAAGAACTGTCAGACAGCATCACATGGCGCACCTTGTTCCGCACATGCTCAAGCAAGCACGAAAGCGCGTGCTGGAGTAGGGGTCCCACGGACATAGCATAGGAGAGGAGGGGCCAATGGCGCATTCTGAGGCTTGGTCAGCAGGGTAGCATGGGGTTGTTGGTCTTTGTCAGTAGCATACACACATGCTGAGCAAGGCATCTCTCTGACCTGCTGCTCGAGTCCGACCACCCTGTCCATTGTGGTGAACAGAGCAAATCCAACCTGACCCACATTTGCATCAGACATTAGTTTTAGCCCACAGTCTTAGCTGCAGTTTCGGCCCTCAATCACCCAATCAGAACAACAAGGAACTCTCGATTCAGAAGGACAGCAGCCTGTTTCAGAAGGCCAACAAGCAGAAGTCAGCTTCATTATGTCATGTTACACCCAAAAGGCCAAGCTAGATGGCAGGTGTTTCCAAAGCACCTGCAAATATTAAACAAAGGGCTGTACTACAACCTGCTTATTTACATGAATTTCCATTGGAACACTGATGGCTAGCAATTTAAGACCTAGAGCCCCAACAGGACTCGCAGTAACCCATGTCAACCTAAAAACAAACTGGTCAAACTGGTCAGCAGAAACATCCACCAATTCCTCCCCACTCGATACACCAGCACGTTCTTTGCAGAACACACCACAGTGCTCTAGTAGCTCGTCCCTAAGCAGCGTCGATGACGACAATGACCAAAGCAATATTGTTCCATTTCCAGAACTAGAGGTCCCAGAGCTAGACCTAGAACTACTGCTACTCAACTTCCAACCATCACCACATCATCTGAAGACTGAGCTGCTCAAATCCATCTCCACAGCACCAAACTACAACTTAGCCCAATTCTTCACAATTGGACAACCCAAAGCCAAAATGCCCACAGAAGTGCCACAGATCTTCCATGGCAATGGCTAAGCATCCGAAAATCCAGCAGATTTCCTGAAGTCATTCAATCATGCCATGAGACAACAGTCCATGAACATGAGTGCGGACAAATTAGATGCATTTGGAGATTATCTGGGGACTTGTTCACAAGCTGAAGTATGGTTCAAGGCCATCCCATCCACGAGCAAAGCCACATGGAGTGCATTTGTTGCAGCATTTGAGGCACGTTGGCCATCAGTTCAGATTGCAGACAAGATGAAAGCAGAGTATGAGAAGGAACTCTTAGATCATACCCTGCTGAGTACAGAAGTTGGAAAGAAGACAATGCTATACAATCGAGAGTGTTTGACGCATGTTGCATGGGCAGCAAAGATGTTGCAATTGGCCACAAGTGCAGGAATCGCACAGAGTACATCGATGATCTGGTAGGTGCACAGCACCCTACCGGACATTGTCAAGGATCTACTCAAAGACAAAGAATATGCGAATTGGACAGAGTTTGCAAAGGCAGTCACGGAGCTAAAAGGGAGCAGATTGGTAGAAAAGCAAGAACAACACAGCCACCAAGCACAGGAGCTCAATGCTCTCAAAATGGACCTAGCTCACATCTGACAACGAGCACCAGCACCCAGCTCAGTCAACGCACTCCAAAGCCAACTTAGCAGAATGTCCGTCAATGCACCAAATCCCCCAGTAGTGCCCTCAAGTAACACAGGATACATGAGAGCACCAGTGACCCAGAACCGTCAGAACGTGCAGCCCACCTACAGCTGCCAGCCAACCACCACTGCAGCCCCACAACAACCCATCGTAGTAACGGATGAGTTAAAAGCAAATGTTAGGCTCCTCATTGTGTCTTTCCCTCACCATCCAGATACTCCAACAGGTCATGCAGCACACACAGCTCAAATCACGCAATGGAACACAAAGTGGGAAGAGGGCTTGCGAGTCACCCATGAGACGGGCTACCCACTCAAACCAGGGACAGCAACCATATGTTCAGGGGAGTGCTTCTCATGTGGGACTCATGGACATAGTAGCTGCAGTTGCATACTTCCTCCAGGAGATTTGGCACATCTGGAGAGGAAAGAAGCTGCTTGGAGAGCAGTTTCAAGTAGGGTCCTGGGTGCCTTCAACCATTTCACAGCCACACCGATCTCACTGGTGTATGCATATGAGGATAGGCAGTTTGGAGAAGGGGAACAAAGCAAGGGAAAAGGGGATGGGTCAGTGTAGATAAGGGCATCACACTGACCCCACGAACAGCAGAGACCCATATTAGGACAAATGTCCTTGTATGCACGGAGGCGCCATGTGAGGACCAGAGCATTCAATTGAGCCCCCAGACCCCATTCGCACCTTTAGTTACACCTGATGCACATGTATCTCCAACAACAAACAAGACCAGCATTGTTGACTTGTACACGGCAGGACATGCATTGCTCAATAAGGCACAAATGGGAACTGGCGAAGCAGTCCCTCTCATTCACCAAGTCAAGCTAGAAGGGCCAAATGGAGAACTGGTCAGGATCCAAGCACTCTTCAATGATGGGGCCATGGTACCTGCCATGTGTTCATCAATTTTCGATAAAGTTAAGCACCGGCTGCACAACTTCCGCCCGTCCATGAAACACTTGTGGATGGCAAATGGAACCATAGTTGCCTCAGAAGCCCAATGGTCAGGAATCATCGAACTCAGTGGAGTACGCACTGAAGGGCAGTTTGAAGTCTTCAACAGTGGAGGCGGATGGGCCTTCCTATTTGGAAAGCCCATGTTACAAGCATTCAGAGCCATACATGACTACTCAAGTGATTCAATCAAGATAGCGAACAACTCTCGGTCAGCGACACTAACAAATCAAGTTGCACACCCACATGCAATCATGCAAGCTGAAGATGGAACAAGCTTAATGGTGGACATCAAGCAATGAGCAATCTTAGTGGGGGGTAAGGATACACCCCCCTCAAGGCAAGTCACCCTGGACCAACAGACATCATTGAGGTGCACAGCTGATAAAAATGACAAGGAATCATGAACTGCCACACACCAACCAATGGGTCAATGGAAACACATGCCTATGAGTGTGCAGCAGCAAGACAAGAAGCGCCTCAAGCAAATCTGGAGATGAGTCCAACTCGCCAAACACAAACCAGAACTAGACACAAAATGTGATATCATAGTGGGGAGTGATGAACTCCCCCCCAGGGAAGTCCAGTTGACAACCACCCCATGCGCAGAGCTCCAACTAATGCACTCGCACCTATGGCAGCAACTCTGAGCATATGCATCACAATAGACAACGAGGTGAACAAGCCGCAGGAAGAACTACTTGGTGAATTATCAGAGTTACCAGCAAGTGAAGACCAGTCTATCTACACCAGACACACGTGGCCAGAAAACCCTGCATGAATCGCCAAAATCTTATTGATGATCACCTTTGGTGAAGACCTCTCACTGTTATGAATTTGGCTAAGTTCGCAATGTGAACCTTATAGGGGCCTTTGCATACGGGCTCTGCGACCAGTGCCCTCTGTGTATGGTGAAGGTTCGTAGCACTTCTCGAGAGGCGGGGCTCTCCTTGAGAAGTATTGGCTAGTCTTGTCGGTTCAACCAACAAGAGTAGTGCTTGTGATAGGACTCGGCTTGGATGCGATGAGTGACCAAGATGACTTATACACAAGGCGAAGCTCGCTAGGCTTCTAGTAGATGGGTCAAGACAAAGGTAGATTAAAGCTAAAGAGTACAACAGATGAGAGCTAGCTTTATATACGAAGTATTAAAGCTGAGCTTGAACTGAATTAGCAGATGAAGGTTGAGTCATAGAACCAAAAAGTAAAGTACTATAGAATGCGAAGGAACATACGAGTCAGAGGGAATGTTCTGTATACCAGAGTAATGGTAATACAAGGCAACGCAGCCGGTGGTCCGAGGGTTCAGTCAGAAAGGAAAAGCATAGGGGGATCCAGAGGGCTGGATTGATCTAGCGACTTTGAGGACAGAAGTCACGTGACTTCGAAGACAAAGTCTGGCGATGCGGGAGAGGACGAAGCAGAGTCTGGTGACGATGAGTAGGGAGGAAAATGGATAGGGGGCTAACAGCGCATGTTCTTGTAACACTCACAAGAACAACGCACCCAACTAGAAGACTTCATACAGAAATGAGCAAAAACCTTTGCACTGTCCTTGAAAGAAATCAAGCCGATCCCAGGAGCATACCTTAATCTCAATGTCCCCGAGAATGCAACCTTCAACCTGCGCATTCACCAACAGCCACTTACCCTAGAACAGTCCAAATTTGTTACGACTTGGATGGATCGAATGACAAGAGCTCAAAAGAGAGCAATCAAGTCGTCAAGGGGTTTCTACTCTCAGACAAGAGAGGTTCAAGGCTTGGGTACAGACTACTGAAGAGGAGTGCTCTAAGGTAGAAGTCAAGGGTTCAGACTCAAGGGTTGAGAAGCCCAAGAGAAGATCAGGTTTCAGGTTAAACCAAGTAGATTAAAGTGAGGAACTAAGGTGTTACATGAGCGGTATATATAGGGATCAGGTATGTGGTTAAGGGCAGGCTTGTAAGAGATAAGACTGCTGTAAAAGGAAGTCAAGAAAAGATAACAAGAATAGAGCGATAGCAAATATAGTACAATGTCGTCAGAGATAAGCAATAAGAGATAAGAGATAGAACATGCTGGAATGTTCTATGATGTCATACAAGGGAAATGCCGAAGCGGAGATATAACTACAAGGCAATGCAGCTGTAAGTCCAAAGATAGGAGAAAAAGATAGGGTGCTAATGTTATTGTAACAAAATTCCTCAGCACCAGAATAGATGAGATGCTAGAAGTGTTATGATAACATATGCGAGTAGGCCCCCTATTCCTTTTTCGATCACCATCGTCATTGGACTCTGTGTTCTTTTTCTTTCATCACCGGACTTTGCCTTTGAAGTCACATGACCTTCATCTTCAAAGTCACCGGATTGATCCAGCTCTCTGGATCTCCCTATGCTTTCCCTTTCCATCGTACCCTCGGACCACCAGCTGTGTTGCCTTGTATTACCATTACTTTGGTATATGGAACATTCCCACTTATTCCAGTATGTTCCTTCGCATTCTTTAGTACTTTACTTTTTGGTTCTATGACTCGACCTTCGCCCGCTAATTCAGTTCAAGCTCAGCTTCAATACTTCGTATATAAAGCTAGCTATCATCTGTTGTATTCTTTAGCTTTAATCTACCTTTGTCTTGACCCATCTACTAGAAGCCTAGCGAGCTTCGACTTGTGTATAAGTAATCTTGGCCGCTCGTCGCGCCCAAGCCTAGCCCTATCACAAGCCTCGTGTAGTAAGCTTACTACCGCAAGCAATACTTCTCAAGGAGAGCCCCGCCTCTCGAGAAGTGCTATGAACTCTCGCCGTACACGGAGGCCACTGGTTACAGAGGCCATACGCGAGAGCCCCTATAAGGTTCACATTGCGAACTTAGCCAAGTTCGTAACAAGAAGCCAACATGATCGAACGAGCCCCACTGGAACTCGTCAAGTGCGCAGCCACAACAGTCATTGCACAGAAAACTCATGAGGCGACGGGCCTAACATGGGATGAAATCAAATGCCAAGTCAATATAGAATGTGCAGTCAAAGGAAGAGAACCAGCCTTCAGCCTCCCAGAACAAGAAGCAGATCCCCCCGTGCCAGAACCTATGCAAGATGCCCCAAGAAAGTGGCAGCTCACACAAAACTTTGCACAGCTCAACAAAGTAATGGAGATAGCGCCAATGCCACAAGGGGACACACTGGCCAAACAGCAATGGCTCACCAGGCACAGATACCTCTTGGTGTTTGATTTTGCTGCAGGGTTCTATGCGATTCAAGTACCGGAGAAGTGGAGACCATACCTAGCTTTCTATGTTGAAGGCCGAGGGTACTTCTGGTATAAGCGAATGCCCATGGGCATAACAGGAGCACCAACGACATTCTGTGAAGCCACAGCAGCACACCTCCATGATCTCCTCATCAGTTCACTAATGGAACTATTCATGGATGATGGAGGATGCTCAGCGGACACATTCAAGGAAATGATGACCAAGCTCAACACCATCTTTGACTGCTTCGAACAATGCCATTTCTCCATAGCCCCTGCGAAAACCAGCCTTTGCATAATGGAAACAGAGTTTGCAGGAAGTACGGTTGGACCAAAAATGGGTAGAAAAACTACATCCCATAGGATTCGCCTCCAAATGCACATCACTAGCTGAACAACGTTACAAATCATACCTATTAGAGTTCACAGCACTCAAATTCAGCCTGGACAAGTTCTCAAACATCATTTGGGGACAGCCTGTTGAAATAGAGACGGACTGCAATGCCCTCAAAGACACACTACTCAATAGCACCTTGAATGTGGCCCACGCATGATGGCGCGAAGGTATCCTCTCATACAACATCACTGACATACGACATGTTCCAGGGAAACTGAACATTGTTGCAGATGGGTTAAGTCACAAGTGGGAAGGACAACCACAAGTTGAAGGAGACGGTAGTGAATGGACAGTCAGTGAAGACTGGGAAGCATGAATGGGACTAGTCAACAACATTCTGAACGTGTTAAGCACAGATCCAGAGATTGATGCATTGCAGCTTTGTTTTGCTGATGAACTGCTATTTCTAGAAGTCATCAACACAATACTGAACATCCAGAGCAACTCCTCACTATGAGATCGCAAACGTGCCCACCACAGAGCATTGCAACACCTAATTGATAGAGGCAAGCTGTGGAGAGTAAAGGGAGGCTCAGCCACCCATGTGAGAGCCAGAGTAGAATGTGTACCCAGGATAGAGGCCATAGAACTAGCCAGGAAAGAACACATAGCCAGTGGCCATTGGGGAAGGGACGCTATCAAGATTGCACTGCTAGATCGCATATGGAGTCCAAAGCTCGATGCCTCAATCCTGACCACAGTGAGAGATTGCCCAAAGTGTAAAAACTTTGGACCAGCGCACATTCACTCCCTCCTAGATCCGATTGTTAAAAGACACCCATTTGAACTCCTCGTAGGAGACTACCTTACACTCCCCAAAGGGAAAGGAGGATATAGTAACCTTGGGGTATACCTTGACACGTTTTCACAACACATCTGGGTCTTCAAGTACAAATCAGCAGGAAGCGCAAAGACTACCATTGACAGTCTATCATGCATATTCAGCAGCTTCACACCACCAGAAATGTTCATGTCAGATGGAGGCAAGCATTTCAATAACAATGATGTGAAAACATTTTGCACATCGCAAAATAGCAAGCTACACATCATCGTGGCATACTCGCCCTGGATTAACAGACTCGTGGAAGGGACCAATAAACTACTGCTGCACATTTTGAAATGCAAATGCGCACCAAACCTAGGTGAAGACGAGCCACAGAACATATCATGGGGCGCACTTCCCCAATCATGGCCAGAGCACCTCGACGATGCACCCTCAACAACCATCTGTTACCAGCATTGGAGCCCCTTCAGTGATAAACTCCGTATTAGATGGGCCACCCGATGGACATAATATCCCATACAAGATGGGCCAGTGGACCATGGGCCCATGTTATGTATATCCTCGATGATGACGGATGGGCCGGGAGTGATATTATTTCTGATGGAGACAGGTGGGCCCATGCAAGGCAATAATATATATATCCTTGATGTTGACGGATGGGCCGGGGGGGTATATCATCACCAATGGAGATGGGTGGGCCCATCTGGGTAACATGCAGAGTAGGATATTATAGACAGGTGGACCAAGGGGGAGGAATATTACATACACGGGTTGGCT
>QLOO01000201.1:0-55305 GCA_003313855.1 Suillus sp. MG131 | reverse complement strand
ACTAGGAAACCCGGTACGATCCTGCCAAGGAAATTAGGGACACACCCTGAGTACGCTGCTGAACAAGGTACTAACCTATGGAAGATGACGCCATCATAATAACCTGACCTCCAAATGAGAAAGCCTTGGTTTCAGAATAAATTCAAGCCCTGACCTTCTAGCGCGAGTGCAATGAAGTTCCTGCATGTTTTTGGAGTTTCCTGAGTTTATGCTCAGCAACCAAGCCGACAACTCGAGGGTACAGTGCGCACCTTAGACCATAGCTCGATTTCGATTTCGCCTGCAGTCGTGTCAATTACCACTCGTCCATTCGTTGGAAGCGCCATTGCTGCCTGCGAGGAGGGTCAAGTGAAGTCGCGCGCGCTAAGTGGACAACCCTAAAAAGGGAATTCTACTTGTAGGACCCAGTGAATTTGTTGGACGGGTTTTCTGCACACATTATGGGTCGGTTACGGAGATCTCGTACGCATCATGCACAACGCGACGTGCATCGAGCATCACGGACAAGGGTGTGCGCTCAATTCCTGGTCTTTACTTCTTTATTGACTCCCTACAGGCTCGCACAAAAGATCTCGATCAAATTCAGCTCATTGATCTAGACCCAAAGGTATTGAAATTCTCTTCAGCTTATCCACTCTCCATCTAAACTCTCACATAGAATCGAGCTGCTCTTGAAGCACAACCCATTGATCTTGAGAAACCTGGCCTTGCCCAGCATTATTGCGTTGAATGTGCAAAGTAAGCTGATCTTTTACCTCGTTCTTTCGGTCAACTTGATTATGTCGTCCAAAAGATACTTTGAGACTGACACCGCACTCCGGTCACATTGGAAGAGCAAAGTGCACAAACGACGGTGTAAAGTTTTGAAGGAACCTGCATACACGATAGAAGAAGCAGAAAGAGCTGCTGGACTTGGGCGAGAGGGGAAAAGAACACCGATTTCTGCACGGGCCATGCCAATAGATACTTAGGTGCGACGATCATGTCAAGTTTTTTTTCTTTCAAGTCTTACATATGCCATGCAGCGACCGACATCGTGACCTAAGGATGGTTGCTCGTCTTTGTCTCCCTGGTTGGGAACTCCTGGCCGCAAGTGACAGCTCTTTAGGCTATTGTGCCTCGAGTCAGACATTGGTGTCGTCATCCTGTGCGCAGGCCTGGTATGATAACCGGGCGAGGATGACCAACGTCAAGTCAAGAATATACGCACCGTTCTCTAGTTCCTGTTTACTTTCGGTCACTCCCAGTCGTGCTCAATCGAGATTCACTCTTTTCCCCTCGGTCCGCAGGATGATTTGCCTGCCTGAAGATAAATATTTCCAGGGACTGGTGTGAGGATGTCGCAGTGGCCTGAAAGAGTCTCAAGCACTTCGCGTTGTCTCACCCTAAACGACAAGTCGGACGACCTATATCGAAAGGTTTATTTGACAGCAAAACTGCATGAGGCTTTAATATTCCTCTTGGGCTGATAGATGTGAGTCTTGAACAGACGCGAACAAAGCCAGGTAACACAGCATTGAGTCGTTGCTGCCTACTTCCCTTGTGTCTCTCCCTGTAACTTTGACGCGATAGTAGCGGCTGATGGCTTTGTCAGGCTCCATGGACAGGTCTGTCTAGTCAAATGCCAATGCATGAGAACTGATACTAACCTACAGTGAGGTTGTGCTAGGCAAGTCGTCGGTAGTCCTTCGTTTTGTGTATCTTTTCATGCGTTTGCCACCACCCAACCATTTTTCAGGTCTCGGATGAATTCTCAGCAAACTACTGGGAGAGCCTGCCATTGATGCAGCATTCTCCACTCTTGAATGCTGCCTCGATGACCTTCTGCATTACAAGATTTAGACTCCTGCTGGCTAAGATCGTTTCAGCTCTCTCGCTGTAGGTTTTGAGCACTGCTTTGCCTGCCCCCTGTTCTGATTCGTGCAATATATAGCCCGTGTATTATTGTAATGCTAGGCGTTCAAAAACAGCGAGGTGAAGTCATTGGTGAACGACCTTGTTTAGCAATACAGCCAATATTATCTCGTACAACTATCTCCTTCGTCATATGGGTCCACTCTAGCATCTGAGTTTGAGGTGATGCGAGCTGCGGCCAACGAACACACTTACAGTTACGTAACTTGATCAGTGCCAGGCGTGCGTGACTTCCTTCCTCGTCCTGCGACTACGCTGCCCCGAGTAATTATGGAAGTCGAGTTCTCCGTCGCTAGCGTTGAAAATAAATGCGAAGCTCACTCACGTCAAAAATTCCACAGCGGACAGAGAGGCAGCGACATTTCAACCTCGCTCAAGTTACTGCTCGCTGTATCGTCATGATACCTGAACTTCGGTGGAATATTTTCCAGCTGATCCATGATGCCAGCGACGGCCCTGGCGCTTGGCATAAGACACTCCTGGCGCTTGCCTTGACATGCAAGTCATTCACGGAACCTGCATTGAAGCTTTTGTGGCGAGACCTGCCCGGGCTCGCACCACTTATCAAATGTCTCCCGCGGAGTCTATGGAAACAGGTAGAACAAAAATTGGTCAGTCAAGCTCCGGCTCATACTCGAGAACATAACAGTTCATATCATCTGCCAGGAATTTCAAAGAGCAATGACCTTACATGACTGGTCTATTTTTTGCAAATACAACCATCACGTCCGTTCACTCAGAATAGATGTCTATCCACTGGTTGGTACCGAATTTTGGCATGCCCTCAGCTGTCCTCCTTTCTCCCTTCCCTTACTCCCCAATCTAATGTCTCTCGCCTGGGAGCTGGCTAGCACCGAGGAATTCCTATGTATCCGGTTGTTTGTGGGCCCCAAAATAACAAAACTCGAACTCTATCCGTGCACCTTTGATCCATCCGAAAACTCCATCTTGTCATGCATCTCAATGCTGTGCCCCTCTGTCTCGCAATTTGAGTTAATTCCAGATACAAGATCAACGGAAGACCCATCAACCGCATTACAAGGCTGGTCTCATTTAACGTCAGTAACCACTTCAACAGTCTCCGTGGCCTGCATGCTACACTTATCCAAACTGCCCTCACTCCAAATTCTACGGTTTGAACTAACTTCAACGTTCATGTCTTTGGTTACGCAAAAGCTGCAGCATCCTGTGTTCTGCGCGTTGCAAGAACTGTACATGAAATGCAGCAGTCTGGTGCTTTTGGATGCCTTTTTCGAGAAGTTTTTTATTGCCCCCAAAACAATCAATCTTGAAGTCACTGGTAGTGTGGATTCCGCACGGGCCCTGTCGGCTTCATTCTCCCGTCTATCTAACGGATGCGTACGCGATTCATTAGAATGTATGGAGTTCTACATCGCCAGTCAGCCCACAGATCGTGTCACTTCAATCAGAATTGCAGTTTTACGACCGCTGTTTGTCTTCCGCAATCTTCGCAAGCTCGAATTCATAGCCTCCCTGAAATACGTTTTGCGATGGGATGATGCTGTCCTTTTGCAGATTGCGAAGTCCTGGCCCCTCATGGAAGTCTTACATCTCAATCGACATGACCCTTCGAATCGTGGAGTCACTCCAAATGCCTTCACCTCGCTGTTGCAGCATTGTCCGTGTCTAATTTCGGTTGCCGTTATCGTGAATTGGTCCACTATCGACGAATGTGACGTATCTCAGGATGCTCCTTACGGAGGATTTGCCCACAAGACGTTATCTGAGGCATTCTTCGGCAGTCCGAGGATCCATCACCCGACAAGGATCGCCGCTTTCATCTCAGCCATCGCGCCCAAATTGGAATCAATTGTTACATGGGACTCCCAGTATGGTAGAGAACAACAAGACTTCAAAAAGTACTCCGCTAGGTGGAAATGCGTCTGTGATTCGGTCAAGGCTTTCTCTGCGGTCCGCGAGCAGGTTAGAAGGATGGTGCTAAATGCGGCTGAAGGAGCTAGTGGAAATAAAGGTGCAGACAACCACTACGGGATCGCGCAGCCAGCTCATGGGACTGAAAATTGCGATGGGGCGATTGGTGAGAATGACAATGGTGAAGGTGGGGAGGTTTCTGAAGAAGATAGTGGAAGCGAGGGTGAGTCAGAACATATGTCTGACGAGTCATCAGAGGAGGATGAGTAGTTCAAAACACGTACTGAATTTTCTGTACCTCGCGGTTCAGACGATCGAAATGGACTCTAGAATGCAGACGACGAGACAATGTGTGCTCAACAGTGATTTTTTCTCATCTCCAGGACTGCACAATCGTTGGACGAAAGTCCAATAACATGATGTGAATATTCGCTATGCTAAATAGCTTGAGAAATTTCCAGTACCTGACCAGTCGATTGATAGTTCTCCGTTGTAACGACCATTTATTGTCAATATTGACTTGTCAGGAAGAATGCTTCCTGACAAGCGGACAAGTTCTTAAAGTTCTTCAAACCACTCATGGTGCCAATGATATTTGGAGCGATGGTCGTACTGCTTCTGCTATTCTTGTGAAGTCGGGGTGTCAAGCATGGGCTGAGGACTAGTGGATGAGATTCCTGTAGTGCCTGTATCCGTCATCTTCATCAATTTTATATTGGCTTCATAGCATTGAGCTCTCGCATGTCTGATAATCCACTCGTCGTTGGCCATTGTGTTGAGTACAATGTGACCAGCCAAAGCTGTAGATGGCCCAAAAGCCTCCAGGACATGAGATGATTAGATCCTACAACGCTCAGATCTCACTGAAAAACAATCGAGAATCATACGCATATCACAGAATCAAAACAATAATTTAGGGTCACCTAGAGATATTTACAAACGATATCACATCCGTCCATCCATCCATGCATCTTTTGCTCATGACGTCGCAACCTGCGGACCTCCAATCGACATATCCAAAAATTGATTTTGTAAAGCATGCACACTACCATGCGCCCCGGGACCTTGTGTATACTCGCCCGACGGCGGGCTCCCATATCCTGGTCCCGGCGGCGGATTCTGAGCATGGCCACCTACTGCAGGCGGTCCATAACCATCACTTGCCGGCGGCGCATACCCATGCCCCTCAGACCCCGGTCCAGCATATCCACTCTGCCTAGTTGGAGAGAGCTGTGGCTGGTGTGATGGAGAATGATAGCTATACGGGACTGGGACACTTGCAGTCGCAGATGACACCCGTTGCAGCGGAGATATGCCACCAGTTGCACTGGTCGGTGACACCTGCGGGGCAGGTGCAGGGTCTTGGTAGTATGACTGTGGGTATTGGCTTTGTTGGGGGTTGGGGTTCATGTACGTTGCATTCTGGGAGGTCGGCAATTGATGCACGGCTTCCAGGTGTGCAGGTGGTTGCTGAGCCTGAGCTTGATATGGATCTAGTGATGATTGGAGCGATTGTGGGGCTTGCTCTGGCGGTGACGATGCATCAGTTACGCCTGGCACCGAAATAAAGTACACAGCCCCAGCGGTATCTGTCCCGCCCTGCGCATAGTATTGCGCCCATGCTTGAGCGTTTGGATCGGGGTATGTTGCATTTGGATCGAAAACGTAGGGCGGACCAGCATTTTGAGGTTGTTGCTGAGTTTGCGGCTGCGGCTGCGGCTGTTGTTGTTGGGCATGTACTCCAGGCGAATACTCAGCAGGTTGTTGTATCTGTGGTTGTTGCTGTTGGGGATGAGGCTGCTGTTGAGGATGAGGTTGTTGTTGAGGAAGAGGTTGCTGCTGAGGATGAGGTTGCTGTTGAGGTAGCTGCTGAGGATACGGCGTTTGCGAAGTCTGTGGGTACGGTGCCTGTGCAGGCTGAGGGTACGGTGCCCCGCCGACGTGACCACCGTAAACTTGCCCTTGTTGATATGCATATGCAGGGTCAGGGTGTTGTGGTGGTCCAGGAAGAGGCTGGGATTGGAGCTGATGCTCTGGCTGATGCTGATAAGCATTATTGGGGGCTCCATACCCATATGGCTGGGGTTGGTCATAACCGTACCCGTAGGGTTGTGCCGGGTGCGGACCGGAATCATACACTGCAGAGCACGATGAGATCTGGTAATAACAGAGAGCTGTCTTACTTACTCGCGGTGTGACGCGCAAGGCTATCTTCCATTATCCGATCAAATATCGTGCGTGCTTTCACAAAGGACTCGTTCATCGATACCAAATCAGCTGTGCGATTCATCAGCACGATTTGAGTATCAGGCAAGGGAAAGAAATCGCACCCCGCTTTTGGTTGTACTTGTCAATGAGCTTGACAATCTTGGGACGAAGGGCCATGCATGAGCGGTATAGTTCCTGAATTTCCTCGTTGTCGGCTAGGTTCTCTCTTGAAGCATCCAGATTCCTGAGCATCGTCAATAGTCGATCGACATTCGCAGCTTGAGCGAAGACAGCTGCTTCCTGCTCTGCCTCACGCGCAAGCTCAGCAGCAGTTGGTTCAGGGAGTGGTTCCTGCATATAGCGGAATCAAAACAGGCGCAGCAGGAACGATTTAGAACATGTGATGAAGTGGGAGCAAAAAGACGTACAACATAATTTACGGGAAATATTCCTGTGCGTCCCTTCAATTGCCCTCGCCACCAATCTTTGTAGCCTCGATCCACAACCTTGATCACGTCACCCTTTTCAAAGGCAAGTTCGCCAGGTTCCGTAGGCTCAAAGGTGTGCAGAGCGCGGACACGAGTGACTACTACTGTGGAGACTTGGGACGGCAGTGACGATGTCGAAGAGGCAGCCATGGCTGAAGCTCCGCCACCTGTAGCACCCGATGCTGTTCTGGCATTTGAACGCTGATTATTTGCTGCATATGCAGGAGCTTTCGGACTTGGCGACCGTGCTGGGACATACCCAGACGCATGTTTTGCAGCTGCGCCAGAGGAACCAGCTGATGCAGCGGGTCCATAAGTGAATCGCCCACCCTTGTCACGCATGCTGATTTCGAGAGCCCGCTGGAGTTCCTCCTCTTCACGTCGACGTGCCTCGTCGTCAACGCTGGGAGGGGCTGGCTCGGTGGGGGCTTCGAATTGATAGCCTGTGAGCTAAAGGATGAGTGGGATACCGTAGGGTGATGTAAGAAAGGAGAGGATGATTGTAATCAAGGTTGGAGTAGAAGGGGTGGGTCAAGGGGAAGGGGAAAACGTACTCTTTGCTTTCAGATTGTTGTAGCAGCCCTCCATAATTCCTAGAGTAGGGTCGTGTTCAAATTCTGCTGTCCACATCGCGATGAGGCCGAGAGCCCTCCGACGAACTTTCTCATGTGTTGTCTGTCGAGCATCCGGGTCAGTGTTGTCAGAAGCATAACATAGAGTAGTGTCAAATTGGGACTCAAGGAAAGTCTCGAAGCAGAAGTATGCACGTACCCGATCAACAATAAGCTTCTCCAATGCCCCAGTAAATGCTCGGCTTGCAAGCTCGCGATGAAGGTCGATACCGCAATTCTTTGAGAGAGACTCTCCTAGCGAGAGTGCGTAGAGTTGCACATTAGGGCTGCGGTGGGCCAGACGCTTCAAGAGTGCTGCGATCACATTACGGGCACTACCAAACGCAATTCGCGTCAGGATCGGGAATTGAGTACCAACGGGTCGACTGGTTTGAGATCATAATACAGTGAAAAGCTCACCCTTGTTCACCCTCTTCCTGGACTTTATCACATAAATTGAGAATGACCTCCCAGTTCTCGCCTGTTAAATTCTCGTCGGTAGCCTTGGCTAAGGCATTCAAAACATTGTGTCAGAATACAATGGTTGACACAGTGAGTATCGCGCACGCACCCACTATATCATCATAAGGATTTGCTTGGTTTGCTCTAAACATGGTTGCTTGAAGCTACCTGGTCGTTGAACAAGATGACGAATGTGACTGTCAGCGGTAACGAATTATGATCAGTAAACTGTGTCGCTGCGGAGGCGGTGCTGCGCCGCAAATACCCGTTCCTCCCAAGCGCTATCCTAGTCCAAAGTCATACATATACCATCGTATACAATCACTCATTTTCTATTCTTTAAAGCACAATGGCAGCCAGAAGTAAGTTTGATAATGGATCACAATACGAGTCAAAGTTCACCGATCTCCTGTAGTTCCCCGCAACTTCCGCCTCCTGGAAGAACTGGAGAAAGGAGAGAAAGGCATAGGAGATGGCAGTTGTTCATATGGTCTTATGGATAGCGACGATATAATGATGAGCAACTGGAATGGAACAATTCTTGGTCCGGGACACGTATGTGCTTTCAGTTAGTGTTATATCGCTCGCTGATCGATGCACTTGGTACTGGATTCTTCGATATCGCATATCTTCCGTTAACACTCTCCTGGGACGCTCTTCTGCCTTTATTATCTGCCCCTGCAAAATACGTGATTTATTTGTACAACACGCCGCAGACTGTCCACGAGAACCGTATCTACAGTCTGAAGATCCATTGTGGTGACGATTACCCCGAAAAGCCACCCACCGTTCACTTCCTCTCTCGTGTAAACCTTCCTTTTGTATCTCCGGCCGATGGCAAGATTGATCCTACGAGGCTCAATGTACTCTCTCAGTGGGGGCGGGATAGTAGTATCGAGACCATCCTCGTTGGTATTAGGAGGTACGCACACATCCTTCTATCTCGATTGCTCTTATCAAGAATTTGTAATCATATTACTGATGTCCTGCCTGCGCAGGGAGATGGCAACAGCCAACAATCGGAAGCTCCTCCAGCCTCCAGAGGGGAGTACCTTCTAGAGTCACTTTTTCATTAGAAGATGGACTATGAGCTGGTGGCTTGCAATGTACAACAGGATCCATACAAGACGAAAGTGTACCTCAATGACGAGGCATTAATATTTGACGAGGCGATATATGTCATATCAAATCTAAGTTTGTCGAACCCTCCCACACTTTCATACGTCGCTACTACCGATGATGTTCCTTCTGATCTCGAGTGGTTGCTATGAGAAGTATCAGTATGCGTCTTCAAGTTCGCCCATTCCCACCTATAGGATATTGAGAGAGAGCATGCTAGTAGTTTCACTATTCCGGCAAAAGACAGTAGGATAGATTTTAGTGTGCGTACATGCTGGTCTACCATGTATCGAATATAGGGGGGGCTAGAAATACCCTGTCAAATGCATTACGAACACTGCTCAGATATATCCGTTCTAGTACCCCAAACAAAAACGTACATACTAAGCGCTCTGCAGTATCTTTTGTGTCCTCTGCCGTCAACTTGAACGTTTCATCAGGAGCCATATTGTGCAATGACATTGCGATCCGACGCAATTCTCTGGTATTCTCCATTGATGCTGTTTCCAAGACGAACGATGTATCGTAAAACGTGAGTCTGGAATCTGGATCGACCGATTCAGTCTCTAGAGACATTGAGCAATTGCGTGGAAACTCCGGCATGATCCAACTCTGCTTATCGCCATAGGATCAGACAATCTAAGGACATCAGAATGTTGCATAATCCGGCACTATGTCAGTTGATGGAACGTCAAATCCCCCGGTGGGAGAGTGCCACAAGAAGGTGACCAGAATTGGGCCATTCCATGCGCCCCCAGCATTGAACAGAGACCGAATTGGGGACTTTGAGTCTACAACCAGCGGCACTGTAGCAGAGCATTTGAATTCAAGTAGGCAGAGAAGAGGGTGTGCAATACTCGTTCGCATATGTTAGACATTCTGCCCAGCTATCAGAGCGCAGTGCACAGGCAGGCTGTCCGAGAAATTCCGCATGTAACGAGGCTAAGCAGCCTGGGTAAAGTATGTATATGAAACATGGGCGCCATGTTTCCTTGGCTCGACATCTTTTCGTACCCACGGCAAGCGAGAACAAAACGAAGTTGCAGAAATAGTCGATCAATAGCTTATGCACTCCGTCTTGCTAGAGCTGATGATGATGTCACCGAGTACTCGATGATAAGCCCAGAGAAACCGAAGATTTCCTCACTGTCCTAGCACCAAGAAATGGGCCATGGAAGATTCATCGCCAGCAGTTCGGACTATCAAATGTAGCAGGTGCCGGTGACCCGTGCCGGAGATATTACCTTGAAATGACGGTCTTGCCGCGGCCGTGCCAGCCAGCTGACATCCTTCTTGACAACTTCTTGATGGGCCGCCTCCTTTTGCATCATTAAGCCTTGAAGAGGCCTAGTTGATATGATACGTGTCTCGACGCATTTGGTCGGTTGGGCACTTTCTTTGCTTTCCAACTTAAAAAGATACATGTGTTTATCGCACGGTTAGGTGATATCAGATGAACAAGGCTCATGCCTAGGACCCGTGTGCTTGGTAGCTGCCTACCTTAAGGGCCCCTGCTGCGGTGGAAGTATGGCTTTCATCTCTTGACGTGATTTACCCTTGCATAATTTTTTTGGGCAGATTTTGAGATCGACGCTGGGTGCGCGATATGGACATAGGTTCCCTACTTAACGGAGCTAACTCTTGTCAATGCAATACAACCTACTCACTGCGAGCGCCTGTGTCAACCTCACAATTCTTCTGTGGTAGAAACCTCGTTGCTGATTTTTTTTTGTAGATCTACTACAATCTAATGTAATCAGACCGCTATCCACTAGCACTAGCATACCCACTTCGACCACAAGCGCAAGGTCTTCGATTCCTGCTCCGAGCAAAGTATTCTCAATGCCTACTTCAGGCACAGGATCTTTGACACCTACTTCGACCAGCTCGAACGTTCGGGTTACAGCCGGGGCTGTTGTTGAAGGAATCGTCGGAGTTGGAGCCATCGCAAGTTTTATTGCATGGGTTTTTATGAGGCGCCGTCGCTCCCGGGAGCGCCATTTTCCGCTTTCAGCAACCAACGTCAAATCACACTCCCCACGAGATTTGTGGTGCAACATGCTCAACTTCTTCTGCAGGGTCCCGCTGGTGCAAGCACCTTCCCGCCACCTTTTCCTCTCCCATTCCAACCGCCGCAATGTCGAGCAACCACACAGCCAAATCTCAGGCCTTTCCCCAGCAGTCACGTCCTGGGCGGTACAGTGGTTTTCCGGAGGCCTAAAAACTCGCATATCGGGGTGTGGAGGAAATTGCGGCACAACGCGCATTCGGTGTATAGGCAACGTGGTGACATGCGCTGGGCGTTGGTATAATTTGACTGATTTACAAAGACTGTCCTCCGAAATGTTCTCCCGAAACCTCGCGGAAAGTTCCTCACAGTCCTCGTAGACTCCTGGGGTGACGAGTAAGCACTACCAAGCTCTTCTTTGGTTCACACAATAAGGCGGCCACATAGCACGAGAAGAACTTGATAAGAACCTTGAGGAAATGGATAGGAACTTCTCTGAGGAGGGAGATAGGTCAGCGCATGTATGGAAACCCGATCTGAAATGCTGTGGAGAGGTGCTGCCAAGGTGTAAATCCATCATTGGGTCCTTTCAGAATCAACTGAGCTCAACTAGCGAACCTGCAGCCATGTCCAATTATATCCTCCCAAGCATTTCTTACGCATTGAGGAACAGCACATGCACCAACTTATGCATCCTCCCATGACTATAAAAAGACTTCGCTCAACTATGTTCTCTAATCCCATCCTTGCGATCGCTGAGCACTGAGGTTCGGCATCATGTGGGCCCTTATGTCGATCCTACTTGCAGGTGTCGTCCGAGCAGCTATCCCTAATTCCATGCTTCGTGGCATGCATTCTCTCCCCAAGCTCTCAGTGCCTGAACGTTCCCTCACTTCATTGAATGGCACAGCGCTCCCACCCATTACGACCGTCTATCATTTTGACCAGCTCATAGACCACAATAATGCAGGGCTCGGAACCTTCCAGCAGCGATACTGGATGAACTGGGAGTTCTATGAGCCTGGTATGTTGAGAGATGGAGGTGCGCTCGATGATGTTAATGTGATGTATGGAAGGCGGCCCCATCATCTTGATGACACCTGGAGAAGGTAACGCGGATGGTGAGTGCTATGTTGCTCAATTTGTGCATTTCTCTCAAGTACTTGATTTCCATTAGGCTTTGAAGCCTACACCACCAATGAAACCATCAACGGTCTCATTGCTCAACAACAGAATGGTGCAGCCATCATTATCGAACACCGTTTCTTTGGTTATTCCAACCCATACGACAACCTCACGTCACAGTCTCTCGAGTTCCTCACCATCCAGCAGGCCATTGATGATCTCGTATATTTTGCGACCACAGCCGACCTTCCCATGCCTGGGGGTGATGCTGTGAAGCCAGGTCAAGCACCATGGATATTGATCGGCGGAAGCTATTCAGGAGCTCTCACGAGTTGGACGATGGTCAAGTAAGCCAAGAAATCACACTGTTGTTTCAGCATAGGGATTAGTGATTGACACAAAGCAAACCGGGAATTTTCTGGGCCGGATATGCATCTTCTGGCGTCGTAGAGGCAATCACGTGTGTCGCTTTGGTGTAACCACTGCTTGTTTCCTATTGATAATTCTCCTTACTTTGTCGACCAAAACAGCGACTATTATGACTATTTCACCCCGATACGCGAGTACATGCCACCGAACTGTTCTTCTGACGTAGAAGCAGTGATCTCCTACCTGGATGACATGTATGCGGCTAGTGACACCGCTGGAATCCGGACGCTCAAGGAGGCATTTGGCCTTGGTGATGTTGTACACGTGGAAGATTTTGCCACCGCACGTGAGTCGTTCTCTTTGTCTATAATGACAATTAATTACCTTATTATCCTAACGGAATTTACTCGGACCAACAGTTCAATACAACCTGTTCGATTGGCAATCTCTACAGCCTGATGTCGGACCAGGAGCAATGTTCTTTGAGTTCTGTGATGCACTCGAGGTCAAGGACGGCGTCAGCGCCGGACCTGACGGGTGGGGACTTGATAATGCTATATACTCTTGGGGCAACTTCTGGAATACCACGTACTATAATCATGGTAGGGTGATCCATTCGAGTCTCGATTCACTTGACTGAACTTGAAGTAAAGTCTGTGGATACGAGGATGCTGAGTACGTATCCTTGGAACGCACTCGTCCGGATCGGCTGACGGTGAAGCTAGAACCTGTCTTGGGACGTATAACACGAGCCAGTCCTACTGGACTAATGTCACCGTAAATAACGCAAACAGGTCGTGGTTCTGGATGGTGTAGGCATTCTTATTCGCTTCAATGTCTACGCTGACAGTCATTCCAGGTGTAACCAAGTCGGATGGTATCAGGTTGGCCCCCCCGGGTGCGAGCCTGCCATCGTGAGCCGCATCCTCCAACCTGTTTATGAGCAGGTATGTACAGTATGATTTGAAAGATGACCATTCGTCGACATCATCGTCAGCGTCAATGCGTCAACATGTTTCCTGCAGCATTCGCCTATCCACCTCAGCCTACCACAGCAGAAACGAACGGAATGTATGCTGGTTGGGATGTGGATATCCCACGTCTCTTCTTCGCCAACGGCCTGCGTGACCCTTGGCGCGAGGCAACTGTCTCTGCTGATGGACTGAATAAGCCCAATACTACCAGCAGGCCGATCTATGAGGGTGATGGATTCCACTGCACGGACTTGGTCGTACAGAATGGTATTGTAGACGCGACGGTCGCTGCTGTACAGGAAGCAGGATTGATGTATATGAAGGCGTGGCTTGCTGAGTGGAAACCTTCCGCTTGATGACTCGCCATAGATAAGACTTATGGACAGGCGAGTTGTTTAACAACAATGCCTAACTTATCAGGCTGTATATTGTTACGGAGAACGCATACATGGTGCTGGCTCCTTCCGACTCATCATATAATGGCATTCATTGTAATGGTTTTATCCCATTCAATTCAGCCCATACTAATACTTAGCAAATCCATTGAAGTTATGGACTTGTAGAAAGGTTTGCATGTCCTGACAAGCGCGACAAGAGATGTTCGAGAAAGTGGTTTCTTTGAGTGAGCATATGATGGGTCCAGGATTTTTGATTCACATGCAAGAATGTCTCCAGAAGGACTTCGGGCCTGAGGATAAGTAAAGTGCGATGCATTTGTTCTACGTTCATGGATGGGAATGCAAGCCAGCACTTAACCTTGACCATGCCAAATACATGTCATCATCACCACACGCGGGCCCGTCCTTGGTCCGTCCGCAACGTTCTCCTTCAGTTTTACTCACAGTAAGTCCACAGATAAAGCATTTCGTCGTACGACTCAGTGACCATTCATCGTTTATCGGGGAAGGCTGTGACGAGTTGTAACTGCGGCTACGGCACCGTCATGACCTTCGAACGTCCGATGAAGGTGTGGTCACTGAACTGATGTGGCCACAATGAGTCATCCACCATTCATACTGGATTTTGCATCTTGATGGAGTTCTTTGTCGAGTATGGTCTAAGCAAACTTGCTCTAAGGAAGGTGGGCAGCTTGCTTCTAGCTGCGGTAGTGTGCATGCTCGTCTTCCTTCGTCAAACTGACTTGTATCCCACTGTTTAGACGCTCATGAGGTGGTTTGCATTATGATGGTCCTATTATCGTACACGTCTTTCTCGGAAAGCAGCTTGCTCTAGATGGCTACCTGACATCTTTTCCATCGCCTGATTCACCACCCCGGTAGTTCGGCTAGTAGCTCGGAAATGCTTCGGCGGGGTTGATACATCGACATCGTGGAGGCGTTTGTAATGCGGGGAGTCTTTCATAATGTTCGTTGCTTCATGTTTTATTTCTCTGATAAGCCGCTGCTTCAGAGCTGATTTGCTGACTGGGAGGGTGAGCGTTGCGCCGTTTCTGGATGTCAGGGATTTCGGAAGTGCACGAGGCTCTGTGCTGTCTCTCCCTGCGGCTAACTCGCTTGCTTGTCAGCCGCCTCGTTGCCCGGGATACATTGGTGACCCGGTGACTTTGAATTTCATTGAATACACGGAACAAGGTGTTGAGATGGTGCTCACGTGCTGCACAGTGACTTGTATTTTGAGTATCTTCGCTTGTCCTTCTGCAAGTTCTCCTTACCTGTCACTTTGTGATCCTACTGGCACTCAGACTGGCGCACATTTCCAGGCATTCCTTATAACATGTAGCACTCCAAGTTCACGCTCGCAACGCCCAGGGTCACAAAAATTGCGTATTTACGGAGCACCGACCTGCTACTGGCCAGCCAACTGATGTCAGCGGATAGCGATACTTCACCGAATTTGTAGAGAAAGCATGAGCTCTACTCGCTTCTCTAACAATGCACAGTGGCAAAACGAGCAACTTCTAGTACTGGAGAGACTACGGTATAATGCTGGTCACCCCCAAAGCACGATGGCGCATGCACTTTCTATCTGCTGTAAGATGATTCCCAGGCCGCGCTGGCATTTCCCATCAATATTCATTCCAGTGGTGAACCTCTGAAATTTTCATCGGCAAGCTAATTACACTTCTGATCTATGTAGTTTTTCAGAATGTGCCACCATCCCGGAATCCATGACAAGTCTTCGAGCGACTTCAATCCAGGCACATTGGGACTAATAACCCCAGCTTACACATTTGGGCAGGATGCCTACAGGTTACATATAAAACGCCCCTCCCTGCCGAGATCATGTCGCGTAATCCAATCATTGCCATCAAGATGTGGGCTCTCACCTCACTGCTGCTTGTGGGCGTCGCCCGAGCAGCCACTCCCGATGCCATGCTTCGTGGCATGCCTTTACTCCCAAAAGTTCCAGTGCCAGAACGTTCTATCACTTCGCCGAATGGCACAGCGCTCCCAAACGTTACGACCGTATATTACTTCGACCAACTCATCGACCACAATAATCCAGGACTTGGAACTTTCCAGCAACGATACTGGATGAACTGGGAGTTTTACGAGCCTGGTACGTCGCGATGACTAAGTGCGCTTCAAGTGATATTAACGTGTGCATTCAAGGTGGTCCCATTATATTGATGACGCCTGGAGAAGTCAACGCAGATGGTTGGTTTTACTACAGCCGATTTGCTGTCTTTCTCTCAAAGCTCTTGATTTCAGGATACGAAGGCTACACTACCAATAACACCATCAATGGTCTCATCGCCCAACAACAGAACGGTGCAGCCATCCTCATCGAACACCGCTTCTTCGGTTTTTCCAATCCATACGACAATCTCAAGTCACAATCTCTGGCTTTCCTCACCATCCAGCAAGCTATCGATGATCTCGTGTATTTCGCCACCACCGCCAACCTTCCCATACCTGGGGGTGATGCTGTGAAGCCAGGTCAAGCGCCGTGGATATTGATCGGAGGAAGCTACTCGGGAGCGCTTACGAGTTATACGATGGTCAAGTGAGTGCCACGAACAGATCCCTTTTTTTCGAGGTGCTGAACGACTGAAAAGCAAACCGGGAATTTTCTGGGCCGGATATTTGTCTTCTGCTACTGTGCAAACGATCACGTAGGTCACTTTATTGCAATCGCTGCTGACTTGTATTGATGTGATGAATCCCTTCACTCTTCCTTTTCGATCACCTCTGACATGCGAACGATGCGTTCGTTTGTTGAATACCGGCCTCTCTCGACCAAAAATCAGTGACTATTATGACTATTTCACCCCTATTCGCGAGTACATGCCACAGAACTGTTCTTCCGATGTACAGGCAGTGATCGCCTACCTGGATCAGATGTACATGACTAACGACACAGCTGGAATCAAGACGCTTCAGGAGGCATTTGCCCTTGGCGATCTCGATCATGTAGGCGATTTCGCCACCGCACGTGAGTCGTGTTTGCACTTTGTTCAGTCTCAAATACTCGCATAGAACAGACATCTGCACACCTCTGATTCGTGCGGCGTCTTTCAGTCTGTCCGGCCTTCAGCTGATTGTCCTCTTCATTCATGTTGCGTCACCCGTTTGGGTATCAATTCATACATCTGTCCTTGGACGATGCTCTTTTTCTCAATTTGACTTATCGCGTTTTGTTCCGACTGACTCTGTTTGGATCAATAGTTCAATACAATCTATGGGATTGGCAGTCTCTGGATCCTGATGTCGGCCCAGGAGCGATATTCTATGAGTTCTGCGATGCGCTCGAGGTCAAGGACGGCGTCAATGCCGGACCTGATGGGTGGGGACTTGAAAATGCTATTAACTCTTGGGGCAACTATTGGAACACTACATACTACAACTATAGTACGGTGCTCCGCTTTATTTTTGATCGACATGGCTAATCTGGATGGTGAAGCTTGTCAGGACCTAGATGCTGAGTACGTATTCTTGGGACGTTATGTCGTTCGCATTGCCTGATGGTGAAGCCAGAGCCTGTCTTGGGTCGTTCGATCCGACTGACATCTACTGGACAAATGTTACCGTGGATAATTCTGACAGATCGTGGTTTTGGATGGTGTACGCATTCTCATTCGCATCGATATTCAATCTGACAACCTTACTAGGTGCAACCAAATCGGTTTCTACCAGGTTGGACCTCCTGAAGGCCAACCTGCGATCGTGAGCCGAATCCTCCAACCCAGTTTTGTAGAGGTATGTAAATTCCATGTAGCAAGTGAATACTCATCAACATAATTTTCAGCGTCAATGCGTCAACATGTTCCCTGAAGCCTTCTCCTCTCCGCCTGATCCTCCCACGGCAGAGACAAACGCGATGTATGCTGGCTGGAACGTGAATCTCCCGCGTCTCTTCTTTGCCAACGGCCTGCGCGACCCTTGGCGCGGGGGAACTGTGTCTGCTGATGGGCTCAATAAGCCTAACACTACCAGCATGCCGATTTACATGAGTGATGGGTTCCATTGCTCTGATTTGATAACGGATAATGGCATTGTAGACCCAACTGTCGCGGTCGTGCAGGAAGCAGGATTAAGGTACATGAAGGAGTGGCTTGCTGAGTGGAAACCTTCCAATTCCAAATAGTGATAGTATATTTTAACAGTCCCACTCAATTATTATCTTATTTCTTCAATTTACGAGTTGTCATTGACCCAGTGTTGTTGGCAGATTACTGCCATTTGCCGTGGCAGAACTTCACCTAAGTAGAAAAGGTACCGGAGGATGCGCGAGACGGATGCGTGATGGATACCTGAAATGAGCCTGGTATCGATCTTGATACAGTGCGTAACCACGTTTGCATTCGAGTCACCACTTATAATTTAGAGTAACAATATTGATGAGAGTTTTAACGATATTGATATTGATGAATTCAAGATGTCAGTGGAAGGCAATGTGTGTAACTTTGACGAGCTAGCGCGAGTTGAGGCCGATATGGTGCGAGAGGCGAGGAGGATGCTGTATCATCTAGTATACACGTATACACGATGTAACCTGTTTGACACATGCACGTTTCCATCTTTTACTAGTCTAAGGCTGACCTTCGTTAGATCAAGAGTAACTTCACCTCAGTATGGGCCCGGGCAAGAAACTTCGAGGTCGGACTGTAAGGCTGATAGCGAGTTCAAAGGGGAAAGTTGAACGAAGTAAAGCTTTGTACGAGATGAGAGATGAGGACGGTGTTAGTCGAGGGACGAGACGTTGGATATGTTCTAGGCGGTTTTCTGAAGTGCATTGGAGTGGGAATACTGGGTATTAATTCGCTGTACATGGGCAGTATAAATACGTTTTCATACTTAACTAGGCCAGAACGAGCGCAGGGAGTATAGGGCGAGGTGAAAACACTTCAAAGGGATCGTGAAGCTTTGAAATCTGAGTACAAGGTGAGATAACGAACGAATGAAAAGGAGATGTAAGGTATCCGCGTAAATCGGACGCGAAGAGTTGTGCGCATCAGTGAGTCACGTGGACTCGCGTCGTCGAGCACATGCTTCGATCGTTTTATTTTGAAGCCTGGTCAGTGTGTAAAGGCCATTACTGTAGTCCTTACAGGACGTACCCGCCGGACTTTCTCAAAATGCCGAGCGGACTGAAATCGGCTAGCGTGACACCAACTGATAAAGCCAAGAACATATAAGTAGCTGGCTTACTTATTCATGGGCGTCATTCACCATGCCAGCTATCGTCTCATCCCAACCCACTGCAATCCCAATCGTTGACTTTGCATGCTTCGGGAATGGTACTTCCCCAGTACGTACAGTACTCACAGTGCACATGCGACGATAATCATTTTTTGACGTGCAGGAAGCGATAAAGATAGGAAAGCAGTTAGTGAAAGCGTGTCAAGAAGTCGGATTTGCATACTTTCGCAACACTGGTATCCCCCAGGCAGAAGTGGATTGCATGTTTGAATGGGTGTGTACATTACACTGCATATGCGAAATTTACGAGTGAGCGTATATCAAGAGCAGGAGGTTATTCTCGCTTCCAATTGAAACAAAGCTATTGGCTGCGCATCCTAAGGAGGGATGGAAACACAGGGGATATAGTGGGGTGTGTTGTTCTGGGTTGCGAAGACCGCATCGCTTTTGACGAATCTCCCATTTAGGTTGGCAGGGAGCAAGTTTCACAAATGGTACGTTTCGATATCATTCCAACTGCTAATATCCTGACTCGCGTAGGTGTTCGACCCAACGCAACTCGCTGCGATACGGAAACAAACTCCCGATTTCAAAGAATCTTTTGATATTGGGCGCGATGATTGCCCACGCATGTCCAATGTGTGGCTTCCAGAGCATGTCCTTCCAGGCTTCAAAGAAGCAGCATCTACGTTCTATGATACATGCCGTCGCTTTGAGATGGAGAAGTTATTACCTGCATTATCACTGGGGCTTGAGCTCCCTGGTGGAGGCGAATTCCTGGGAAAATACCACCAAGAAGCAGAGAATCACCTGCGATTATTGCACTATCCCGCTGCACCTGCAGAGGTATTCGCACGCGGTGAAAAAGGGAGAGTCGGTGCACACACGGTATGTGATTATTTGAGCAGCATTTATTACGTGTCACCAACAATAAAGGATAGGATTATGCAACGGGCACGCTTCTGTTCCAAGATGATGTTGGGGGACTCGAGGTTGAGAGCCCTCGTGGTTCAGGAAATTTCATTGCTGCGTTACCTATTCCGGGGACGGTCGTTTTCAATATAGCAGATTTCTTGATGCGCTGGTCAAATGGTACGATTCTCTCGAGCAGCTGTTCTTCGCCAGAAGGCTATATATTTTATATGGACCAGATACGCTTAAATCAACATTGCACCGCGTGTGTGCGCCCCCGAACGATGGGAAGGGAATGATCAAGGAGCGCTTCTCGATCCCATATGTAAGCTTCGGAAACATTTGATGTGTATTTGAGATTGATGCTGGATTAGTTCATGTCTTCTGACAGAGATCTTTTGATCGACTGCCTCCCTGGCTGTTGGGATGAAGACAGGCCGAAGAAGTACGAGCCTGTCACGGCAGGGGAGTATATTGACATGCGGCTTGATGCTACGTATTAATGATTTACCTACATGGAATCATTGACTCTGTTTGGATGACGAATAGATGATCGAAGGTCTTTCCTGGACCTTGCCATTATGTAATGTCAACATGGCCAGTGGTTTCTTGTAGTCGACAAATAGTTCATCTGCTTGATTTTGCCATGACACAACCCAAGTTCTGCCGGTTCTGCCGCCCACAACACTACCGGGTGATGAATCATCCATCTCCACATCTCCGACTTTGCGATTGCTGTGGTGTTAATTTTGTGTAATGTGGTGGTCGTTTCTGATCTGAATCAACATTACAGGAGTTTTACTCCTGATGTTTGAAGCAGCCTCCAGGTACCGCGAGCAGCTCGCAACGTCAGTGCACAGTGAGCTATGTCATCTTATGTATGGATATTTTTTTGATTATCTCTTTTCAGGTGTGCTGCAACGACTGTTTAGTACCCTCAGATCAGGTTGGATACGGTTGTCTGAAATACTGGCAGGTAACATTGTTGCCTCCTAAGTATATCACAGGAAACCTAGTACTCATTCGTTCCGCAGGCCGTGCCCGTGCGATCGGCGCATTTGCACAGCGCTTTCTTCGGCACTCATTAGCCGTTTCATAACGGGATGCGTTATTTGACGGAGAAGTCTCTCTTACCTTTGACCTCCTAGACCCCACCGGCGGTCTTGAAGCACCCAGCCTCAAGTGGCTATTCGAGACATCTACGGATCACGAGGCATTCTGAACCTCCTCAACGTTATCTGTCGCATACTCGAGCTTACTCGATGATATTAAGATCCTTCTTTCCACACTAAGCTCAACCTGGACGTGTGCATGGAGATTTATTCACGAGTGAGGTCATCTGAACACAACGATCCCTCGGTGTCGTTGGCAGCTCTGCGGAAGGTATTACCCTCTACGTTCGCTGCTGACAAAGCATCTCGGGGCCCCGCCCAGGTGTGGGATCGCCACTGGTTTGGTGGTTCACGCTCACAATACCCAGGGTCACAAAAATTGCGTATTTACGGAACACTGACCTGCCAGCCAACCGAACTCGACAGACTGTGGTACAATCCTGATCATCCCCAAGGCGTGCTGGCGCATGCACTTTCTATTCATTATAAGATGATTCACAGGCTGCGCTGGCATTTCCCCATCAATATTCATTCAAGCAGTGAGCTTCTAAATTTTTCACCGACAGGTGCGATTTATGTTGTGTCTCAGAATATACAACTACCCAGGAATCCATGACGCGTCTTTGACCAACTTCGATCCAGGCACATTGGGCCGCTGAGCGGCCTGGTTACCCTACACATCCCGGCAGGATGACTGCATATAAAACGCCCCTCCCCCACCAAGATTGTGTTGTGTAGTCCAACCCTCGCCATCAAGATGTGGGCCCTCACCTCACTGTTACTTGCGGGCGTCGCCCGAGCAGCCATTCCTAATGCCATGCTTCGTGGCATGCCTCTACCCCCAAAAGTTCCAGTGCCGGAACGTTTTATCACTTCGCTGAATGGCACAGCACTCCCACCCGTTACAACTGTCTATTACTTCGACCAACTCATCGACCACAATAATCCAGGCCTCGGAACCTTCCAGCAGAGATACTGGATGAACTGGGAGTTTTATGAGCCTGGTATGTCGCGATGACTAAGTGTGCTTCGAGTGATATTAACGTGTGCATTCAAGGTGGTCCCATTATATTGACGACGCCTGGAGAATCCAGCGCAAATGGTCGGTTTTATTATAACCGATTTGTTGTCTTTCTCAAAGTTCTTTATTTCAGGATACGAAGGCTACACTACCAATGACACCATCAATGGTCTCATCGCCCAACAACAGAACGGTGCAGCCATCCTCATCGAACACCGTTTCTTCGGTCTTTCCAATCCATACGACAATCTCACGTCGCAATCTCTGGCTCTCCTCACCATCCAGCAAGCTATCGATGATCTCGTGTATTTCGCCACCACCGCCGACCTTCCCATGCCTGGGGGCGATGCTGTGAAGCCAGGTCAAGCGCCGTGGATATTGATCGGAGGAAGCTACTCGGGAGCCCTTGCGAGTTATACGATGGTCAAGTGAGTGCCACGAACAGATCCAGTTTTTTTTCAAGATGGTGATCGACTGAAAAGCAACCCGGGAATTTTCTGGGCCGGATATTTGTCTTCTGCTACTGTGGAAACGATCACGTATGTTACTTCATTACAATTATTGCAGACGCCCATTGAATTGGTTCTTTCTTTATAACCACCTCTGACACTCTCGACCGAAACTAGTGACTATTATGACTATTTCACCCCCATTCGCGAGTACATGCCGCAGAACTGTTCTTCCGATGTACAGGCAGTCATCGCCCACCTTGATCAGATGTACGTGGCTAACGACACAGCTGGAATTCAGACGCTCCAGGAGGCATTTGGCCTTGGCAGTCTCGATCATGTAGGCGATTTCGCTACCGCGCGTGAGTCGTACTTGCACTTTGTTTAGTCTTACATACTTGCATGGGGCGAACATCTGCGCACCTTTGATTCGCGCAACGTCCTCTTCACTCATGTTGCATCACCCGTTTGGGTACAAATTCATACATATGCCCTTAGATGATGTTCTTTTTCTCGATTTGGCATATCGCCTTTTGTTCTGACTAACTCTGCTTGGATCGGTAGTTCAATACAACCTATGGGATTGGCAAGCTCTGGCTCCCGATGTCGGCCCAGGATCGATATTCTATCAGTTCTGCGATGCACTCGAGGTCAAGGATGGCGTCAATGCCGGACCTGATGGGTGGGGACTTGAAAATGCTATCCAGTCTTGGGGCAACTTTTGGAACACTACATACTACAATGATGGTACGGTGCTCCGCTTTATTTTTGATCGACATAGCTAATCTGGATGGCGAAGTTTGTCAGGACCATGATGTTGAGTACGTATTCTTAGGATGTGGCGTTGTTCGTATTGCCTGACGGTGATGCTAGAACTTGTCTTGGGACGTTCGATCTGACCAGCCCCTACTGGACTAATGTTACCGTGGATAATGCCGACAGATCGTGGTTTTGGATGGTGTACGCATTCTCATTCGCATCGATATCAAATCTGACAATATTACTAGGTGCAACCAAATCGGTTTCTACCAGGTTGGGCCTCCTGAAGGCCAACCTGCGATTGTGAGCCGCATCCTTCAACCCAGTTTTGTAGAGGTACGTAGATTCGATCCAACAAATGAACATTCATCGACATCATTTTCAGCGCCAATGCGTCAACATGTTTCCTGAAGTATTCACCTCTCCACCTCAGCCCACCACGGCAGAGACAAACACAATATATGCTGGTTGGGACGTGGATATCCCGCGTTCCTTCTTTGCTAACGGCCTGCGTGATCCTTGGCGTGGGGCAACTGTGTCTGCTGATGGGTTGAATAAGCCTAACACTACCAGCATGCCGATCTACATGAGCGATGGATTCCATTGCTCCGATTTGGCAGCGGATAACGCTATGGATCCAACTGTCGCGGTCGTGCAGGAAGCAGCATTAAGGTACATGAAGGAGTGGCTTGCTGAATGGAAGCCTTCCAAGTAGTAATAGATCGAGTTGCGCACAGGCAAGCTATATATCAATCACTTATCATTCGATACGTCTCAGGGTGTAATGGACGGTTCGTGGTTTCCTTCTGCCGCTCAGGAATCAATACCCGCGGTATTCGAAAGCTTACGATCAGAGGCGCTCGACCTAGAGGAGATGCCAAAAGTTGCTCCAAGCCGAACTTGTGATTATGGTTTTATCAATTTTTACTCGTTGAGTTATGGTGCCATGAAAGGCCGCCTATCAGGAAGTAAATGTCAGTGGTCCGTCGACTTCGACTGAAGAGCCTCATACATAAACACCCGGTCAAAAATGATCTTTAGGGCCAGTTGCCAGTGAGTTTTGTTGACAACGGGCATTCGCTTTTTTACTGTTTGGTGTTTAAACGTTTATATTTCTCGGGCCAGATTGCTGAACTTCACGAGCGCACTGATTGATGGAAAGAAGCGAGTCAGAGATGTTGCCGACGGGGGCAAGTCATGCCAAATCAGTAACATCAGCGCCAGCGGGCCGGCGAGTGCCGCCTCTTTCGACTTCTACTTGTAGACGAAACTGCGGCTGGTCTTCTCCAACTCAACTCACCATCGTGTGGCGTGCAGTACTTCTCCCACCTGACGCATGTGCTGCAAGAATCAGATGACAGGTTCTCCTTGTGGTCCAGCCGACCTTTGCCATGACATTCAAGCTAAGTAGTGCTAGTAGCTTCTAAATCTTCACTGAAGTCCGGCAACCATCAGCGTCGAGCACGTACTAAGCATAGTACTTACTTGATCAGAATTTGCAACTATGTATTCATCCCAGCCGTGCGAGTTAACGTTCATGGCCGTCAAGCTCTGCAGCTACGTCCAATTATAATCCTGAGAACTCATCACATGTTACCGCGAAGCGAAACGAGTAGCACCACATGTTTCTAATGTAGTGTGATACCCCCGCCGTGACTATAAAAGATCCTTTCGCGACCACCATCATGTCGTCGAGTGCAATCATTGTCATCCAGGTTCGACATCATCATGATGTGGGCCATTGCGTCGCTCTTGCTTGCGGGTCTTGCCCGAGCAGCTATCCCTAATGCCATGCTTCGTGGCATACCTTCTCTCCCAAAGCTCCCAGTGCCGGAACGTTCTGTCACTTCGCCGAATGGCACAGCACTCCCACCCATTACGACTGTCTATTATTTTGATCAGCTCATCGACCACAATAACCCAGGCCTTGGGACTTTCCAGCAGCGATATTGGATGAACTGGGAGTTTTACGAGCCCGGTATGTCGTGAAAATCGAGGTACAGCTTTGAGTAGCATTAACTTGATGTCTTGAAGGTGGTCCCATCATCCTGATGACGCCTGGAGAAGCTGACGCGGATGGTCAGTTTACTGTCCTTGATTTGCGACCTTCTCTCAAACATTTGATTTCTAGGCTACGAAGCATACACTACCAATGAAACTATCAACGGTCTCATCGCTCAACAACAGAATGGTGCAGCCATCCTCATCGAACACCGTTTCTTTGGCTACTCCAATCCATATGACAACCTCACGTCACAATCTCTCTCGCTCCTCACCATCCAGCAGGCCATTGATGATCTCGAGTATTTCGCCAATAACGCCAACCTTCCCATGCCTGGGGGTGATGCTGTGAAGCCAGGTCAAGCGCCATGGATACTGATCGGAGGAAGCTACTCGGGGGCCCTCACCGGTTGGACGATGGTCAAGTGAGTAACTTACCAGAAATGAATGGTTTCGGATAATGACTCGCGTAAAGCAAACCAGAACTTTTCTGGGCCGCATATGCATCTTCTGCGGTCGTAGAAGCAATCACGTATGTCACTTGATTGAAATCACTGATCGTGTCCCATTAATATGAATGTCCCTCCGACCGTTATCACCATATGGATATATCTGCACTGCAACATGGTCCTTCATCTTAACACGGTTTTTACCGACCAAAACAGTGACTACTATGGATATTTCACCCCTATTCGCGAGTATATGCCACAGAACTGTTCCTCTGATGTAGAGGCAGTGATTGCCTACTTAGATGGGATGTACGCGGCTAATGACACTGCCGGAATCCAGACCCTCAAGGAGGCGTTTGGCCTCGGCGATGTTGTACACGTAGATGACTTCGCTAGCGCACGTAAGTCGTCCTTATCCTTCATTCAGTCTTGAATTTTTGCGTGAAATGAACGTAGTGTCCGAAGGACTTCTAGTGCGCGCAGCATCTGTGGTTTATATTTCCTTCTGCGATATTTTTTTTCTTACAGCGCTCTGCTGCTTCCTTGACTCGACTGACTTTGCTTTGGCGAACAGTTCAATACAACCTATATGATTGGCAATCTCTACAGCCTGATGTCGGCCCAGGAGCAATGTTCTTCGAGTTCTGCGATGCACTCGAGGTCAAGGATGGTGTCAATGCCGGACCTGAAGGATGGGGACTCGAAAACGCCATCTACTCTTGGGGTAACTTCTGGAACACTACATATTACAGCTATGGTAAGGTGGTCTCCCTCATGTCTGATTGACGTCGCTAAACTTGATTGTAAAGTCTGCGGAGATGAGGACGCGGAGTACGTCTCTTTGTGACATAGTCTTCCGAATTGGCTGACGGTGAAGCTAGAACCTGTCTTGGAACATATGACACGACCCAGTCCTACTGGACTAGCACTACCGTGAATAATGCAAACAGGTCGTGGTTCTGGATGGTGTATGTATTCACATTAGTCTGAATATCCACTCTGACAATGATTCCAGGTGCAACCAAGTCGGATGGTACCAGGTTGGCCCTCCCGAAGGCCAGCCCGCTATTGTGAGCCGCATCCTCCAACCCATTTACGAGGAGGTACGTACTATATTGGATTCGAATGATGAACATTCTCCAACATAATCTTCAGCGCCAATGCGTGAACATGTTTCCTCAAGCCTTCGCCTATCCACCGGAGCCGACTACTGCACAGACCGATATGATGTATGACGGCTGGAACTTGAACGTTCCACGGCTCTTCTTCGCCAACGGCCTGCGCGACCCTTGGCGCGAAGCAACTGTCTCTGCTGATGGGTTGTTCAAACCTAACACTACCACCATGCCAATATATGAGGGTGATGGGTTCCATTGCTCAGACCTGATAGTGGAGAATGCTATTGTAGACTCGACCATCGCAGTCGTGCAGGAAGCAGGCTTAATGTACATGAAAGAGTGGCTTGCTGAGTGGACGCCGTCTACGTGATGATAGATTGGATCATTGGGACTTGTAGATAGGCAAGTTGTTTATATTGGTAACTTAGTTATGTCTTAGACGGATCCCACTGGTTATCCATCGTCTTTTTTGGAGAGGTTCATTTGGGCGAAACTACATGATCAAGCACAGCTGCGTGAAGTTGTGTCGGGCAAGGTCCTAGCGAGGCACATGGAGCAGTCAGTCCATTGCAAAGTGAACACGAGGATTAAAAAAAAAGTGAAACGTAACAGCTCGAACTTCCAGTGCGCTCTTGATGACGCCCCGCCAGAAATTTGGAGACACCAAATGGGTCGCGGGCGCCATACATCTGCCAGAGGGAGCGCGAATAATGACTTGTTCAAGGGACGGGTCGCTACGGGTATGGAGATTGAAGCTTGAAGAGTGAGAAACAGATAGGAGACGACTGACGGAACAGAGAAAGTGAAGTGCACGTGTGCGCTATATGTTACTTCTGGACGGAAAAAGTGATTGGCGAGAGTGTGAATAGATTGACTCGGAGGGTATAGGACATGGACGATAAATGGCGAAGATACCGCAAAAGGGATGGCGTATACAAAGGTGTTCTCCGTCTGTTGGAGTGGTGACGGTTGATGAACGCGTGAGTCTTGAGCAGATCTAACAATGGACTGCAAGACAATGGGACGTGGAGAACGGAATCGAGACAGGGAACACGGACGCGTGGGCACCCGTCTCGAATTATGGATGTTGCAGAGCAAGCAGCACTGGAAACAAAGGCAACCGCACACTATCATCATGGCGGATGCCCACGGCATAATGCGAGCGCGCAGTTGGTGAGACTCATGCGCTGGCCATGACAAAGTCATATGTAAAGATAGATTAGGGGGCCCAACACCCAAGCCCAACGCCCAACGCCTAACCTCGTGACCGATATTCAGAAATACCTCCGCACTCTCTGTTCCTCAGTCTTATCCCCCACTGGCGGCCGCTCGGACAGTCGGACTATGGCGCACGGGAAGAAACAACTTGAAGGGGTACCTGCCATTCCTGACATAGAGTGGACAACGGATCTCACCTGGAGACTCCTTGCCGAGGCGGAGAAATCAGAGAATAGGAAGACACTCCTTGGGAAAAAGGACGTTACACCAAATGCTTGTCTATATTGGGTTTATTGTCTGATTACATGGCATTTCCCTAAAATAACGGTTGCCTTTACTTTAGTTGAAATTTCAGTGTATATTGGCGACGTTCTGTTGGGTAAGAGGCCCGATCCATTGTCGCTTGATCGAATTGACTAAAATTTAGTAACAAACTGCTCATCGAGTCATGTTCGGTGCGGCTCTTGAAGCTTGAGCTCGTACAGCTTTTTGATCCGACCTTCGTTCGGCGTATAGATCTCACACAACGGCCTCGAGGTATTTAGGCTGCGTGATATATAAATCTGGGTTGTTCCAGCTTTTGAATTATTCACTTCACTATGGATGGGTTTCAATTCATTACCGAGTCCTCCCAAAAGACCCCTTGAAGGTCGCAAGAAAATTCCCGCGTCTAGTGACTTCTGATTCTCAAAGTTTATCCTCTCTCCCAGGTTAAGCAATTTTTTCGGCATCGTGTTCCATTAGTCCAGTCTCACCTTACGGCGCTCCAAAGCCCACGATTGGTCATAACATCAGGTTTTGATCCCGATTAGGTCACTCGGCTTCACCGGGGATACAAAACGAAGGTACAGAACGTCACGTGCCACTCAAAGTCGCCTTGGAAGATCTCGATCCTCAAACTCAGATCCCGAACGACTCAACGGTCAATGTGGGCTTGACCTCTCTAACGTGAAACCCTTGTGAAGGTACCTGTCGACCTAAACCTTGAAACCTAAGCGCGTTCCAGCCATATATAAGCTCAACGCACTCGCCATGGACTCCATAACCAGCCACTTTCATCTAACCTAAGTTTCACGGACTTATCTTAATCCATCACTCTCGTAAATCTTGCGCTGCGGCCTTGTGGGTCCACTTTGATGCGCAATAGCTGCTGCCAATCTACGTGGTATTACACTTCCGAAAACCTTCAAAGCGTAAATCTTTTACGACGGTCGTGTGATGGACACCCTCACAACTAGTGACAATTGTCAGGTTTGGTCATCAGCTGCTGAGCAACAAGTGATCACGGGTTCTGCTGTCGTCTTTCCACGCGAAGGTGAATTTCGATGCATCTTCTCGTTACAGCCATACTCACGATTTGCAGGGCGTCCAGATATCGTTACGGTCGGGTGCCGTCCGCCTGGAGTCCGTATGTACCCCCAACCTCTCGTCGCTGGACATTTTTCTGACGGTCAAGCAGAAAGCATTGTCTTGACGCAAGGTTTCGATGGAGAATCACTCAAATTTCCCCTTCATCTGTGGTACCTTCCGACTGCACTATCGCCTTGCTCACCCATCAACCTTATCACCTCACGCCACCTCTCAGCTAGCAACGATACTAATGACATTAATGTCATCGACATTCATCCCGCTGGCACACCTATTGATTCTGCATCCGAGGACACCCATGTCCACTTTTGGCAGCTCTCAGATCGACAAACCATCGCCATCTTCCAATACCCGCACTTGACGGACTACATCACTTTCTCTATAGACGACAGGCACACCCTCTGTGGTGGTATTGACATGACGATATCAGGGCGGGCAGTACCCAAGAATGCTTTACCAGAGGAAGTTCTCAATACTCCGGAGCCAAATGTATTTTTCCATTGTTTTCTCTCCCCCGCCTCATCTCATATCGTACCTTTTTGATTTTAAGGCTCAAGGCTCTAATTTAAGGGCACGTCTGCATATTTCACTCTGAAAACGTAATTTGAACATGCACCGCAGGTCCTCAACATCGACACGCCCGCCCGCAATGCATGCATCGCGGGGGACTTGTCTACTGCCGAACAAATTCTCACACAAGAGATCAATGCCAACGCTAACAGGTGTGCCTCGTACGCTAATCGCTCGCTTGTTATGGCACGTAGACACCGCTGGGACCACGCGCTCCAGGATGCGATCAAGGTAAGATATACTGACCCATCGCGGGCCATTATGAGAGGCTAACTCGTCACAATGCAGTCCATCAGCATTCAGCCCTCCTTGACAGGCTGTATCTCCAAGGGCATCGCCCTTGGCGGAAAAGGGAACATCCGGGATTCTATCCAAGCGTTTGATCTCGCCTTCACATTCGCGAACGAAGATCCAAAGATTATTATTTTTCTTCTCTTGATAAAGGCATGTTAATTTTTCCCAACATACTCCCGTATTCATCATGGTTTTCAGGCTATCGTGATCTTCAATGCAGGTCAGCATGAGGAAGCAATTATACGTGTGCAAGAGCTTGCCGCCACTTGCCGGAATGATACCCTTGCATGTCGTATCGTAGAAGTGAGACTCAATGACACCTACGCTCGTGTATTGGTGCTGATTATCTGAACTCTGGACACCAGGCGTACTTACGAATCCGATTATTAATCGATGCTTTAGATGGTGGGCGTCACAATGAAGCTGCTGACCACTTCACTGCGGCTGTCAAGATGAACATTTTATCATCCCGATCGGCCGTTTATTCTGGATGTGACGACTTTGTGGTGGTACGGTTGATCGACAATCTTTTCATGTTCAACTGCATACTTTATTGCAGCTGTTCGGGTGGGACCTTGCGTCATTGTGGATGACTGCAAATCAAAAACGTTGCCATATACTCTTTCGGGCAGGGAGACTTTGGGAAGCCATCGGATCGTACCAGCGCATGATGGATGTAGGCGATATAACTACGAAGGCCGACTCTCTTGATTGGTCTACCGGCATGTCTTCAGTCATGTTGCCCATTTTGCAATTCTCATCTGTATCGCATTCAGTTTTCAAGCAAGAATTCAGCGCGCTCTGTGCTGCCAACGGAGATGCTGCCTTCAGTGCACGTGAATGTGACAGGGCTATCGACCTATACTCGGTGGCGATCGAGCTGGATTCTGCATCTGATACCAACTTTGCAAAGCGCAGTATGGCCAAGTCGGGAAAAATGTTGTGGGCCGAAGCACTTCAAGATGCGCAAAAGGTGCGATGGCATTTATCACTTTATCATCAATGCTTATTGTGGTCATGCTTAGGTTATCGAACTCAACCCTTTATCTTATCTTGGATACAATTTGAAGCATACAGCGCTTCATGGTGCACAACGCTATGATGAAGCGATCCAGGCTTGTCAAATTATGATATCCAAATTGGACGATGCCGCCGACGTTCCGACCCAAAGTGAGCTCCCCGTACCGCAAGTGTTGACATGCTTTAACTCTTTGCAGAGTTGCGCCAGCAATATCTTAGTCCATCCGAAGCAGCACATGACATTCGAAAGATCATTGATGCTCAACTAGAAGACGCTCCATTTCGTGTACTCGATACTGCTACTGGGCTCTTATGTGATCGAGAAGCGCAGATAAGCGCTTTCAAATCGAGTATAGAGTACAAGGAGCTTGTGTCATCAACAATCACGCATCCAGACTTCAGAATGAAGCGCATCAACAAGATAGTTGCGACGTACTTCCGTTATGCCATGCTATCGCATAGGTGGGAAGGGAAGGAGCCACTGCTACAAGATATCCAAGACAAGGTTTTGTACGAGCTGAATCCGGTTGGCAGCATGGTGAAGTTGCAGTCGTTCTGCAAAGTTGCTGGCCGTGCAGGGTATCGCTGGGCGTGGAGCGATACGTGCTGCATCGACAAGAGCAATAGTGTCGAGCATCAAGAAGCAATCAATTCCATGTTTACCTGGTATGAACACTCGGCGCTCACGATCATTTACCTGTCGGATGTCCCACCCTCGTCGAAGTCCGGCGCATTGGAAAATAGTGCTTGGAACACACGTGGATGGACAGCCCAAGAACTCCTCGCTTCCAAAGTCATTCTGTTTTATCAAAAAGATTGGACGCTATACCTCGACGATCGCTCCTCCAACCACAAGGAGTCCGTTGCGATCATGCAGGAATTGGAGCATGCGACAGGCATAGATCGACAAGACATTGTGGCCTTCCGTCCTGGGATGAAGTGCGCCAGAGAGACACTCCAGTGGGCGTCGACACGTGTTACAACACTGCAGGAAGACATCGCTTACTCATTATCCGGCGTCTTCGGCGTCCGCCTACGTGTGGATTATGGCGAGAAGAAGCAATGCGCGCTTGGGCGGCTTCTGCGAAAGGTCGTGGCTCAGTCAGGCGATATCACTGCCCTAGATTGGGTTGGGAAACCATCAGAGTTCAATAGCTCTCTCCCAGCCGACATCACTTCGTATAAAACTCCCCCGTTCAAGCTACCATCTCTATCAGAAGAAGACATTCAGTCATCAGTCTCTTCTCTGCGAGACATAGTGGCTCTAGAGTCGGCTTCGACGTTGTATCATGCGCTCGATGACCTGAGCGCTCCACGGTTCACACACCGTCGGTTGCATCTGCCTTGCATTGTGTTCCCTGTCACAGAGGTCAGGCGGCAGCCTGGCCAAAACGAGGAACATTTTACGTATGGAGTCAAGGCAGATGGGCTTCGTGACCTGGATATAATCACGGAAGAGAAGCTGCCTCAATTCTCGCGAGCAATGCCACCGCCAGCTTGGCGGACGTTCTTGCTTGTCCGCACATGGACCCGACAACTCCTTGAGCTGCCTGACCTTGTAGACGATACAGAGAGCGTGGAAGATTTGTCCACGTCCGAATCTTCCCTACCCCCTTCAGAAAATGAGCCGGTTCATTCAGAGTTTCACTCGCGGGTATTGCGATTGATTGTTCGCCTTGGACAGCCGTTTGGTGCATTTTTGCTAGCGCGGCAGCGCGACGGAGAATACAAGAGAATCGCATCAGATCGTAATATCATCACACAAGTCAAAGACATGGCGTCTGTTGGCGACATGATGAACATCAGGACACTGGAGATAATGTAATCGCATGTATTTTTAGCTGAACGGAGATCTTCGAGAGATATTACCGGCATATGTACAACTCCTTCATACCATCCGCATTGTACACTAGCTCACGACAAATCATCACCCAGAATCTGTCCAATAGTGGTCGCGCCTATATGGTTTGATTTTGCGACATACATAACAATTTGTTTGTTCACTGCGTTCGCGTCGTTGCCATCCACCGTCGATTCCGAATTCAAATCAATAGTCATTTCCCGTGGTTGGCGCCGAGCTCAGGCTGCTCACCTTTTCGTGGAGGCGTACATGCAACACATGTAATACGTGTCCTGGTCTTTAACGCATTGCATCGATCTGTGATAAGCGCTGTGAAGTTCTTCGTTGAAAAATTCAACATGCTGGCATGAACCACGGAAATTACCTTGCGCCGCACCAAGTCGTGCGGTGTTGCCTGCCGTCGAGAGGCATCCTGAACTTCGTGAAGCTCTGATGCACCCAAACGAGCTCTCGAAAGATCCAACCCTATATAATAAAACGTATCTGAACAGTGCCAACAACTGCGGGCACCAACTTCTGATAGTATACATGAATCATATTCGGGTGTAATCTGATGACCATTGATACGGTATCCGTACATGTGCTCAAACACGACCTGATGAAGTAGTGAGTTACGCAATTCATCACGGTTCTTCGAATTTACATCAGAAGGGACGCCTGGGGCCAGTCTGCCGTCTGGCCCGCAAGTCTTCTGGTAGAGTCGCTTCGAGTGCACACCAAACAAAGAGAGGAGGCAACCATGCCCAGGACAATATCTCTATTGTTGCCAGTAATTGAAGCCACCACACTCCAGAAGCGTAACACGCGATCAGAAGAGCTATGGGATGCTGTTAGAGCGATCCCGGCATCAATATAAGATCACTCACATAACATCAGAAACAAGATAGAGATTGTAAGGGATATAGTCGGCCAGCTGATAAACAGAAGTGTACAGCACAGTCGAAAGCGTGTCGCCGTCAAGACCTGCAATTTTGTGAATGCGCATAAGTGCAGTTAGGTCTGCTACAAACATCTTTAGCCCATATTCGTTCACAGACTTCATATATGTTGACCACAGCTAATCCACAAAGCAGGCCACCGAGGGCATGCGCGAAAGATCCGAGGGCTAAAATATAGCAAGTGCCTATGGTGTATGGAACAAGTGATGTCAGGGGCGGTTGCGTTGAAATAAAGATTGCCGAAGTAGTGAGCACCTGCAATCCAGCATTGTATTTTTTTTTCTTTGACCCTAGGAAGTGCTACATACCAAGCCCGCCTGCAACATCATAAATCAGTGCATGGTTAAGTCATATCGATATTTCCCCACCACTATGTTAGTCTGACTCAGTCTGTCAATAAAGGTCTTCCTATGTTTCTCCCATTCATTGTCGTCGATCTTAGACTTCCAATGATGTTCGAGAGACGGTCTTGACATCGAGACTATACAGAGTGCACGAAATAATACGGATGGTATAGGATGTCTTTCAAAATCTGGAACCGCCCAATAGTGTGGTAACGGCTCAGCCTGAGTTGGCCTACAAAACTTGATCAATTGATGATTCGAGAGCAGTCAGTTTACTTGCTGATTGGATGTATTCAGGGCCATCCGGTTTCGTGGGTGAGAGCAGTCCTGAAGTTGAGGTTTTGTCCTCTTTCGTGAAATTGGAGGCGGTCTTATATAGTTCGCCATAAATGATATGAGTAAGCACGTCATGCTGGTGCTGGCCAAGCCGGTAAGGATGGCAGTATGCACGACCATTACCCTGAGGTGGCGGCGGCGATCTGCATGGACTGTAACAGCATCACAAAATTGACTAGCACGCCATCAAAGCGCTTGAGAAACATGCATATCATTCACGAACTTCGCGAATCATAGATTCTTGATAACCCTGGTCCTCAGGAGAACATCCAACTTGCATGATCCTGACGTTATGTCAATTAATGGAACGTTGAATCCTCATGATGTGCTTTGGTAGAAGAGCGCCCAGCCAGAGCCAGGGAAATGACAACTGAGAAAATTGAATAACAAGCGCCTCTAGGCGACTTGAAATGGTGCTCGTAAACGGCACACGACAAAGGTAGGACAGAATTAAAAACTCATGGTTGAGAATGGAGGTAGACGCATAAGTCATACTACATCCGGCACGACCCTACTAAAATTCAAACTCCTCGCTTCGTCTTTGAGATCGACCAGCCTCAAGTCTATGCGCAACTCCGACGAGCTTCTTCAGACTCCTGATTGCAGGTCTTCTCGTTCGCTTGTCCTCTGAACTCTCTTACCAACCAACTGGCTAAGCATGCTCATTGCGACCCCACTTCAACACATTTCTCTGGTCTGAAGGGGTTATCTTCTTTCCTACATCAGTCTTGCTAGAGACTATTGGCAATTTGTACCATACTGAGTCCTGGCAGTACTATCGTTTGTCGACCTAGCGTCAGGTTCACTTCACTAGTAATACTCTTCCTGGCCTTTTCCCCAGCAGTACAGAGGTGTAAGAGCGACTTTGACTGCGGTACAATCGGTTTTCTCTAAATGAGCTTTCTTCAGTAGCCATGTTGGCCATCATATGGTGTGCAGTCTTCCTCCTACTAACGACACATCTACTTGAAGAACAGATAACTTAAACCCAGGTCAAGCCGACTTTTGCGGCACATGTCACCGAGCGGTGAGCACCGTGAGCCTCTAAGATTATCTATGCTGAGCAGTGTATATCATTTAGCATGTACCATCTCAGTCATACGAGCCGCAAGTTCAGACTTCAGAGAATACGATTGACAAATCCATACGTACTGGGCCTTAGCCAAGTTCATTTTGTTGGGCGTACCGTAAGGCTGCAGCCAAGTATGTCCAATTATATCCTCTTCGGGCTTCTCTCGCGAAGCGGGTAGCACGATGTGTCAAATTGCGGGTGTTACACTACTCATTTACACATCATGCCATGGCTATAAAGTGTTTCTTCAACCATAATCATGTCGTCTAACCCCACCCTGGCTGTCAAGACTCGTCATGATGTGGGTTGCATTGCTCATTCTTTCAGGCCTCGCCCGAGCAGCTATCCCTAATGCCATGCTTCGTGGCATGCAGTCTCTCCCTAAGCTCTCAGTGCCTGAACGTCCTATCATTTCACCAAATGGCACAGTACTCCCCAGTATTACGACTGTTTATTACTTCGACCAGCTCATCGACCACAATAATCCTGGCCTCGGAACCTTCCAGCAGCGGTACTGGATGAACTGGGAGTTTTATATACCTGGTATGTCGAGAGGATCAAGGTGGGCTTTGACTGATATTGACGTGTGCATTCAAGGTGGTCCCATTATATTGATGACACCTGGAGAAGTTAACGCAGATGGTTCGTTTTATTATAATCGATTTGTCGTCTTTCTCTCAAATTTTTAATTTAGGATACGAAGGCTACACTACCAATGACACCATCAATGGTCTCATTGCCCAACAACAAAATGGTGCAGCCGTCCTCATCGAACACCGTTTCTTTGGCTATTCCAATCCATACGACAACCTTACGTCAAAATCCCTAGCTCTCCTCACCATCCAGCAGGCTATCGATGATCTCGTATATTTCGCCACCACCGCTGATCTTCCCATGCCTGGGGGTGATGCTGTGAAACCAGGTCAGACACCATGGATATTGATTGGGGGAAGCTACTCGGGAGCCCTCACGAGCTGGACGATGGTCAAGTGAGAATTTAAAACAAATTTTTGATATTTCAGCATAATGATTAACGTAAAGCAAACCGGGAATTTTCTGGGCTGGATATGCATCTTCTGCCGTCGTAGAAGCCATCACGTATGTTACATCATCGCGCGTCTCCCATTGATCTGATTGCTTCCACTTCCTCTGATTGCTTCTAATTCCGTCATGACCGACTGAATCCGCATGCGACGTTGAAACCGGGCTTTGGATCCCTGTTATCTGACCTGAACAGCGACTATTATGCTTATTTCACGCCTATTCGCGAGTACATGCCACAAAACTGTTCATCTGATGTACAGGCAGTGATTGCATACTTGGATGGGATGTTCGCGGCCAACGACACCGCTGGAATTCAGACACTCAAGGAAACATTTGGCCTCGGAAATCTTGTACACGTAGACGATTTCGCCAGTGCACGTGAGTCGTCATCATCCTTCATTCAGTTTTACGTATTTGCGTAGAACGGACAGCATGGCTTCTGATCTGGGCAACACTCATTGCGGTTTATCTTCCCTTTACACACACGCGCTGATTCGGTCACGAGTCCGTCCTTTCCATCTTGGTTTCTAAGATGTCCCTTCCGCAGTGTCCTTTTGTCAATTTGATCTGCTGCCTTTTTGAGTCAACTAACTTTTCTCGCGCCAACAGTTCAATACAACCTGTTTGATTGGCAATCTCTGCAGCCCGATGTTGGCCCAGGAGCGATGTTCTTCGAGTTCTGTGATGCACTCGAAGTCAAGGATGGCATCAGCGCCGGACCTCAGGGATGGGGACTTGATAATGCTATATACTCTTGGGGTAACTTCTGGAATACCACATACTACAATTATGGTATGCGGTCTCCTTGATTTCTGTTTGACGTGGCTAAACTTGAAGTAAAGTCTGTGGGTACGAAGATGCTGAGTACGTATCTTTGTGACATAGCCGCCCAGATTGGCTGACGGTGAAGCTAGAACCTGCCTTGGGACGTATGACACGACTCAGTCCTACTGGACTAATACTACCGTGGATAATTCCAACAGGTCATGGTTCTGGATCGTGTATGTATCATCGTTAACATTAGCATCCATCCTGACGACCTATCTAGGTGCAACCAAGTCGGATGGTACCAAGTTGGCCCTCCTGAAGGCCAGCCTGCAATCGTGAGCCGCATCCACCAACCTATTTACGACGAGGTACGTATATTGGATTCAACATATGACTATTCTCAACATGATATTTAGCGTGACTGCGTCAACATGTTCCCCGACGCCTTCGCCTTTCCACCTCAGCCTACCACTGATGAGACTAACACGATGTACGCCGGTTGGAACGTGAACACCTCGCGTCTTTTCTTCGCCAACGGCCTGCGTGACCCTTGGCGCGAGGCATCAGTCTCTGCTGATGGGCTGAATAAACCCAACACTCCCAGCATGCCAATCTATGAGGGCGATGGATTCCACTGCTCGGATCTGATCACGCAGAATGGCATTGTAGACCCGACTGTCGCGGCCGTGCAGGGAGCAGCACTGGGTTACATGCACGATTGGCTTGCCGAGTGGAAGCCTAATGCTTAATGACTTGTGTACATAGACTTCTGAGGACCAAAACGGTTAATAATAGCTCATACCGTTTTATGTCCCAGACTTTCAGTGGAAGGCTGGTGCGTTCTGAGCCGCACCAGGAATCGGCACCCGTCACATTCAGTCATGTATGTTAGTGCTTCCAGAGTAAGTTCGTAGATGTGAATAGCGTAATAGGTCAGTCTCCCCATTTTTCTATTTTCAATTTGGCCATCGAGTACCGTGGTGGCTCTCAACCCGGGAAGTTGGGTTCGCGGCCGTCTCGACTTTCGATTCCACGAGCTCCAGAGATATGAAGCTATAGATATCATGTTAGAAGGCGGCGCCCGGGAAAGGAAAGTTCCATGGTACAGCTTGGACAGCTCAACTTCGACTCCATTCGTTACAGATTTCTTCCTCTATTCTTTGAGCTGGGATATAGACGTATCACGTTCAAGTCGCGTTTTGCAATTTGCCTGGTACGTCCTCGCGATCTCCGCTATCCCAGGCTGCGGGTCATGTCCCTGACTAGGATCACATCGAGAACCTTGGACGTGACAGGCAACGCTCTTTGGACTCTGAGACGGTGCCCTTTTGATGCCACGGCGCTCGGTATCGACCCACCCAGCTACATCATTTCGGAGCGCGACAGAGGGTGTGCACGTAGAGTCTCGTGGTGTTCAAGCACATACAGGAGGAAACGGATTGGTTGCAAGGCGATGAGTCAAATGCTCTTCGTAATGGCATTGTCATTGCTCCCACAACGGCTCTTGTGATACTAGGTCGTGGTACTGGGTGTGAGTCGCACAAAAATGGAAGGGTACTCAAATTTGCTTAAATGCATTCCGCGAAGGAGAATCAGGCTACGCGTGAAGGTTTTTGTTGGTCGAGATTATAATAGAGGTACCTATATATACATACATACCGGTCTATCGAGTGAACAACTCGATCTAGGGGAGCTTGATCCTTGAACTTGCCGGAGCAGCACATCTGGCATCTGACATTCGGCAGCTAGCACAAATTAGGCTGCCTCTTGAGTGCAAGGGTGACACAAGATCTGGGCAGAAATAAACCAAGGACTTGTTCATATGTAGATCCGTGAAACTGCAGCTTTTGCGCAGTGAACTGGGATAATCAACATCTTAGTGATCACGAGTGTATGAAAATTTGTGCTCACCTGCACCACGGCGCACGGTCGCGTTGACCACACTGTCCCTATATATGGCGTAACTGCAAATCAGGAATGAGTTAAACCAGAGGGCCAACGATTCGTTTTATGGGAAAGCCTGTCGGCTCCCGAGCACCCGAGGTATGTTTGAGAGACCGGTCGAACAGAGGTGTGGTCAAAAATACTATGTGATTGCTGAATAAACAGAAATAGATGGAGGCTGAGATAACAAAACACGGACTCTAGAGAGTAGGGTAAGCCAACCAGCCGAAACACTGTATAAACGATGAGTATATAAGGATTAGAAAATGCACACCGACCACAATCAATGACCAGCGATCTACACTATGGGGCGACATAGATATAATATACGCAAAACAAAGCATCATAAAAGAAAAGAAGAACAGGGGTGCTCGTAGAAAGTGCTTTAAACAGATCATAGTACTGGGCAATACGCATAGCGAAGATATCACAAGTAACAAGACAAACCTAATATAGACATGGAAAGACGTGTAAAGCATGAACTGGGGTAACCAAGAGACGAAGAGATAAATGGATAGATAGTTGACAAAGGTGGTGAGCTGATGAATAAAAGGGCTCAACGAATAGTCCCAGACCGACCATCGGTCAAACATATAGAAAGCAAGATGATCACAAGAGCGACGTGTCGTGAAGGGTGATGCGAGTGGGGATTATGGACAAAACGATACCAACAAAACGAATTTGCAAAGCTAATGACAGCGATGACGTTGAAGTCATTTTTGGAGAGACGACAGTTATAGGAGAGTTGGTCATTCGCGAGAAGGCTGCTCAGGCGACACAGGCCAAACAGGCTCTCTAATCCTGTCCTTGTCGCCAGAACGAGCCAAAGGCACCGCGGTAGATGACACTGTAGTCTGCTGCGCAGGCTGTTCGGGGGAGGTGTGAGAATGCTGGGGCGAGTGCTGCTGTTGCTGTTGATGTTGCTGGGAAACGTTCACTATGTCGTCAAGGCCACGCTTGACACCAGCCATCAAAGCATCCGTTTTTTGGATCATGTCTTCTAGCCGTTTCCGCTGCTCGTGCAGTTCAAGGTAATGTTGCCTCAACTCACTCGCGGTTGGAACACCTGACGTCAAGACACCGTTCAAAACATCATGAGGCGGGGGCGAAGGCCCGAGGGGTCCGTAGTATCCATGACTCATGCTATGAGGCGGCGGCAACACGTACCCCGCACCAGGAGCAGCAAGACCAGGGTTTAACGGCGAATGCGTCCTGCTTGGCGCATTAGAACCAGAGCGCATATAGCTAGACGGCGTTCCGCCGAAATCACGATTGCCCAAGAGACCAGGGGGCCCGTAGCCACCAAATCGTTCACCGAGAGCGGCGTTAAGAGGAGGGAGATCGAATCCAGCATGCGGCGCAGCCATGAATGCGCCATGGCCCGATCCAGTACGTGCAAGATGGTGAGCATGTGCGAAGCGTTCCATATCAGAACCGCGCGGTAACGAATGGGCGCGATCCCCAGTGACGCCGCTCAGGGCCTCTGCAATCTGCTGTATGCTCGTGCCTTCTGCCCATGCAGAACCATGCGAGTCACGAGACGCTTTGCGTGTAGTCCGCTCGTTCTTCCGCCGACTAACGGGTTCTGGTTCCTCTTCTGCCTCTCCCATATCTTCATCGTCATCTTTCTCGCGCAAGCGGCCCTTCTCCCGATCGCTCTTTCCCCGCCGTGCTCGCTTCCGGCGAGGTTGAGGCTCTTCTATCTCGCCATCACTCTCCTCGGTGTTCGCGTGTTGGCTTCCAAGCCGGCCAACTGAGACAAGTGCCTCAGCCGCAGCCTGATCTGACATGCGCCCCGACGACATCCCTGCAGCTGCTGGGACACGTTTCCGTCGCTTGATGACGGTCTTCTTCATGGAGTTAGGACGATGCGTGCCATGAAGCTTGAAGTAAAGACCTAGAAAACAAACCAACGGTCAGCGCTGAAAGCGACCAAACGACGATGAGGCAGAAACCAATCATATCAATCAATGTATCAAAATGAAAGTGGTCCCACGGATGCCAAGAACGTCTGGATCAGCCCATCCAATATGGCAATGCGCATCCCCACAAATCGTGGGAGAAAAGATAAAACAAAAGGATAAGGCGATTTCCCATTACGTGATTGCCAAATTGGGCTGGCGGACACCTTGATTCTGGAAACGAGGTATGATAGACACGCGCGACAATCGCGAGATGAACGTGCACTCCGCAAGAAATTTTACAAAGTGGATGGAGTTTGCGGAGATAACGCCAAGCGTGCCAGATACGAAGTATGGCAAGGGCATGTATGAGAACTGAAACGAAAGCTGAAACGCACCACAAGCATTGCAGATGTTGTTACCAACATCGTCTCTTCTCCATAGTGGCGTTGTACTTGTACCACAGTTAGCACAGCTAAGGGCTCCGACAGCAGACTTGACCTTCTTCGCAGGCCCCGAGGCTGGGCTTTCGGTATCGACACCGGGTGAGGGTGCATCACCGGTGGGAGTTGCACCTCGCACAGGCGCGGACGGAGACGATTCGTCGGCAGGAGTTGTCATGTCTAATCTTCCGGATATGGCGAGTGCATTGTTAAGTGTAGGACACCCGGCACAAGCGCTAGATCCTCCAGTGCCATCACATCGTCCGTCACCTGGACACGTGCCTCCACCAGAAATGTTGTGTGCACCTGAAGCAGATATGGACTTAGCGGGGGACGAAGTTTTCGAAGAGGGTTTTGGCTGAGGCTGCCCAGAGCTCTCAGGTTGAGATGATGACAACGCTTCCTGATTTTTTGATGATTGGGGTTGGCTAGGAGATGTCGTCGCTGGAACAGCCAAAGATGCCTGATTTAGGTTGGACATATCTGTTTCCGCACTTCCGTTTGAGGGTTGCTGAACGGGGGCTGCAGCTGTCGCAGTGGGCGTTGGCGTGCGGGCCAGGGATGGGGGACGTGCGACTTTGCGTGATTTGAGGTAAAGGCCTATATCGAATAAAGAGCAAAAACCCAAGCGATGCGCACACGAGTTGCACACATTTCAATCAGCACACTGTTACTGCACTACCAAGCGGTGGGTAGGGAAAGAAACGCAAGCAATGACATTGGCCAATCAAGATGTTGACCGGCAGAAGCATGCACGGAACACGTTTCAGATGCAACGGAATGCTGCAAATGTGATATGGACTGCACGGGGTGTGTTTTGGAAACGGACGCCCACGAGCCCACCAACCATGGGTTGACACGTGACGGCGTAGACGGGAAATGAAAGAGATGAGATGAAGAGAGGAGATCACTCACCACAAGCATTGCAGATGGTTTTGCCCTCGGTGTCGCGTCGCCACAGGGGCGTGTCAACGACTCCGCAATTAGTGCAGCCAGTACGTTGCTGCTGCTGTTGCGCCTGCTGTTGTTGCTGTTGCTGAGGCGCGTTCGGTGTCGAGGTTGGCTGGTCTTCTACGACAGGTTGGGGCCGCTCTTTTGATTGCAAAAGCTGCTCAAAAGTGAAGTCGCCTGGGTTTATCTTCTGTTGAAGGGACCCGGTATGGACCGGTGAGGTAGACAAAGAGTCGCGTTGTACTGCAGCATGTTCTGAGGCGGTGCTGGGCGAGAACTGCTGCTGTATCCGGGAGAGGGTAGAAAGCGCAGGATGGTGCATGTTCAACGCAGGAGATTCTATTACGATTGGCGACATTTTTTTTTATCAGACAGTAGTAAGATAGACAATATGTTGACTGCAACACGTTGAACGTCAGCTGTTGTCTGAAGACCGCGGAACAATGAAATCTGACTGATGCTGTACAGATCGATGATGAATGATGCGTGGTCGACGTGGGCGACGGTGAGAAGAGGGGTATTGTTGTGAGCGAGACACGTAGGGGGAGGGAGGGAGAAATAAACGGGCAAAGGAGAGTCGGGCACCGCAGTGTTTATGATTTTTGGGTATTGGCGGGAACCGATAAACCCAAAAGATAACGACTATAAAACTAAATCCAGCCAATCAGATTACATCCGTTTCAAAGATAGCAATAATATTTCCTAATTCTTCATTTCTCTTTTTCATGTAACTTCTGGCTATGTTTTTGGCTGAATTTTTCTGCCCGTCTAAGAAAATATAGATATTTATGCCAAGTACACTCTCTGTAATCAATATTAAAAATTTATTGGTAGTACGTATCCTTTGTCCATGTTGACTTTGTGGCACCGATCCTCCCAGGCCCTTCTCCAATCTTATCTCAATTCCCATTCACTATTATTACCGATTCCAGATCTTTGTAAGGAAGACCCGGTCAATTTTCTGCGTCCGCGTCGTCACGACGGCCGTGATTCTGAGATTTTCAGCTATCGCGCGCCATATACGCGAAGAGAAGGGACGTGCGTGTGCTCACGATACCGCCTACCCTATTATCACGACACCGGTCGCGTCCGTGAGCTGCTAAATGCTCATTAGGTAAACTTGAGTGGCAGCTTGCGTACGTCAAATGCATAAGTGCATACGTCAAAGGTTTGACCTAACGGCGCTACAGATAAGATCAGACGATTCGCTGACCTGAAGAATTGAAATTTGCCTCCGTTTCCTGGCTTCCGATTAAGAGTCCGCCAGCAACGCTTCCTCGAGAATTACATTACCGTGGGGTACTTATCTGATAACATCCACGTACAACGTTTTCGAACTAAAGAATGCATTTTCAAGTTCAGCAGCCTGGCAAATAAAACATCCGTTGCCTACAGCCTGAACCAAACCTTGTCTAAGCATGGCCAATCACATCAGATGAAGCCTCAAATCAATCACGACGCATCCCTACGCCCAACACGAGGTTCCGCGCTTTCGCCAAATTCTTCCGCGGATTTCAAACGTAGCATTCAGGGGGTCCCGGTGTCTTGGAATATCCTCGGCGACATTTGCCTTGCGTTCGCAAGGTCGTCGTCAGCCCTAGCACTAGGCTCTGGCAGCAGTTAATCTACTGACTGCAGCTGTTGATAATTGGCGCAAGATGAGTGGTGGAGAACGCAATATCGTGAGGCTAATTAGTTCCATCATGCAAAGATGCATGCTGCACACCACCACAGATCTGAGACGGTGTCATGGGTATGATCATGGAAAATTAGTAAGGCGATGACGGGCTAGAGATGTGCAGGCAAGACACAGCTATCCGATCGTCGCAACTGGCTGGTGCACTCTAATCTGCTCACCTGTGGGGCCTTCATGTTGCGTTGATTGTGCTACGAGACACTGTAAGTTTACGGAAACGGTGATTATCAAACTTCTCCTGCCCTTTATCATTGAACTTTGACTCAACTCGATGTAATGATTTATCTGGACTCATTCCAAACTCCGCGATGTAGTAGTCCTGGTGATTCGGATAGAGTGCAAGGCTGTGTTGTGGACGCGTCACAATGCGACATACTCCACTCATCTTGCAAATCGAAATTGTCCAATCAAGCGACGCCGCAAGTAACATTGTTTAACACATGAACATCGCAGTTCGCCACAACGAACAAAGCCAGAATCTCCATGACCATATTTCCGAATGCCACAGCGTACACCATGCCATCAGAAGCAGTCTCGAGATACCACCCCTGTCGGCGCTATGAGAACCCACGCACGAATAGCACCAACCTGTCGAACCCTTCGCAGCAACGCCATACCATGATAACGGAACGGCAGCCGATAATGAAGCGATAAGTGAGGGGCTAAGTGCGAAGCTGTCCCCGAAGCAAGGACAAGACGACATCACACCCTAAGCACGTGGATCGCGGGGTGATGCAGTGATCCTGTTCTCGTCAGCGAAGGGAGGCTTCAATGAAGCAGCATAGATGGTCAAACATATTTACTCACATCGCTTTGTGGTACCGTCGCGTGAGCATATCGCCAGAAATCGGAACTTCGGAAATGGTTATGGTTCGTGGATTACATATTGATGGGGGAATTTGGAACATTGAAAGTTGAAACAACACGTATGATATTACACTTGCCTAGCTTGGATAGAGTTCGATGAAAGGGATTTTATGGGTGATTATGGCGATGAATCGATTAACGCCAGTGAACGCAGTAGTGGTACATTGGTGTGCACAATGCGCATACCAGCCGCAATCTCCACCCACAGATGATATCAATGGGCTACGGAAAATTCGGTCATTCCAGGTTGTGGTGAATCGCGGTCATGTCCAGGAAATGACTGACCACAGCATGCTGGATGTTTGAAACACGGGGGATTGTAATATTTCGATTGCTATAGTGGTGGCCTGGGGTATTTACATAACTAGGTTCAGCCGACCCCGCTGAAGAGCGGGGTCAATCTTTTTCTCACGGTCCTACTTGCATCCTGCAGGAGTCTTCAGCAACACTCAGTGAACTGTATTCTGCGACGTACTTGAACGAAGGACGGTATCATGACATTACCAGTATAAGCTACCATTGTCGCAGGCCCTATCCTTCCTCTCGGATTCAGGGTAGTACGGTGGCATAACTTGGAAATATTCCGACCAGACATGTTCCAAGCCTCTGCGATCGTACTACTATATGAAGTCGTTCGTCTGAATAGGAAATGCTCCAAACGCAACCCTTTGCATTCAAGTTGGTGTCGAGGAACGTGTTCAAAATCGTACAAGTCGTGCGTTCAGAATATTTGCATTTACGCACGATAACTCGATGCAGACGATGGTCATGACTATGATGTTCAACACAGTGCGCTCAAAATCCCCCAATCGCGTCGTCTACATCCAAGCACTCTACGTTGCACCTGAATACGCATTTCTAGTGCTGGCGCTCGGGTGGGCCACTTTTAAACACATGCATTGGCAGATATGTTGATCGTTGCGAGTTAAATTTCATCGATGGATATTCCCCTCTATTAAACCTGATGGTGGCATATATGCAGGCACCGTATCGAGGAGACGTCGACATTCCCCTGGAATTCCCTCTCATTGGTCCCGAACTTGCTCATCTTCCAGCAGCGTTCACCGGCCGCATGGTTGCGGAGGCCTTGGCGGCGCCGAACTGGAAGGGATCGAGAGCGTTCTGTCGGCCCTCATGCTCGGCAGGGTTAAAGATATCAACGGTTGCCGTTAAATTTCGTCCGGACCAGTAAGTTCCCTACAATATAGGATTAATGCATAATTGAACACTCTGGACCATTAGGTGAATCGCTTGAACGGAGGGGGAGAGATCGCTCGGATGAGAAGACAGGGAGAGGGGATACAAAAATACGCGAGAACCCTTGCGCAGCTAGTCATAGTGAACAACTCTGAGGGAATGGAAATGCGGCCAACATGTTTTTGTCGAAGTAGATTTTACGTCCTACTGTGAATCATCGTACTTGACCATTAATGCTGACCTGACCTTACGAATGAACGGTCACTTGTATACAGCTTTGACTGGCGTTGCCTGCATGAGTGTATTGTACAAGATACAGAGTGACCGCCGTGAGAGGATAAAGAACGCAATATTTTAATACCTGTAGTGGGAAGCGCTAGGATCAGCTTTACCTGTACAAAGCAGTGATACTTCACAAAAGGGTCGCGAGAAGGTTGAGATACCTAATGACCCGCTGATGTCCGTTGAACGATCGGTTCAGCTAACTATGGGGCAACTGCGCTTCGCTGAAAGAGACAGCAGTGCACGCTGTAAAACCGCGCAGCAGCACCCTGCTCACAAGACATGGCACGAGGCCGAAGGCAAAGATGCGATGGGCAAGTACCGATCGCTCGGGTGTATAGGGGTGGCAAGGCAAGGCGTGCCGAATCCAAAGGGGAGCCATAATCTTGGGCTCTGACGCAAACCCGCAGAGCCACAAGAACTCAAATGACGTTGATGACAGACGGCCAGATCCTGCCAGTACTGAGTGAGATTGCATAGCAATAGACGAAAAAAGGGTCCACTTACGCCAGAAGCCCTACCAGGCTCTGGATCACAGCCCATACGAACGGGACCCAGCTTGATGAATTTGATCAGTATGTGCATGTTGCGGGCGCAGAGATAATAAACACACGTGGACATGTAAAAGCCGCCTGCCTTGTATACACCTGCAAGTACGAAGCCGACCACAGCTGCTCCCATAACAGCACCAGTGAGACTGAGGAACAGAAACGCAAGAATAACGAGGAGGGCAAAAGTGAGTCGAGAACGGCGAACGTTAGGTCGTGGACGCTTGATCCATTGTTCGGTTTGATTGGAACCGGGGGAGAGGGGAATGCGGGGAGAGGTTTCAAGCGGGAATGCCGCTATTGATCGACGCGAAGGCGGAAATGCAAAATTGAGAAAGGCATAGATACCACAGATAGCATAGAAAGGAATGTGAAAAATAAGAGTCCAGTAAAGAGTGAAGCGAAAGATATCTGTGGAGCTCCATGAGCTTTCTGCAAGAGGAGGTAATAGAAAATGTCCTACCATCTGGATTGACGAGATAAGAGCCACCTGGTTGCACGGGATGCAGGGGACCATGGACGATAGAAAGCTCGATGGCTGGGTTGTAGAGAGAGGGCCAGCTCACAGCGGTGACATTGAGTTCCATTGCCATGATGGACCATTCAAGTAAAAGCACATTAAGACTTAGTCTGCTGGCTGAGCCAACATCAAGCTCAGAGTAAAGTGTCGTGCTCGTTTAGGAATGTCCGTAAACACTGGTAAACATGGGGACTACTGGCCGTACTATTAGTACCAAGGCTTGCAACGAACTCCCTATGTCTCATTAAAATTCATATTTAAGCCCGATGCTTTTATTTCAATAATATCCACTACCGGTGCACCAGTACTGCTGCTCTCGTGGGGGTCGCCGGTGCTATTGTATGTCTTCATTTGCATGCATACAGTTACGGTCAGCGCTCAAATGGACTGCCTATGAAAGGACCCTCATTTCAAGACTACGGCAGACCCTGCTCTCTTTGTACAGCACACTTGCCTATTCTCAGTACGGAGGATAGTGAGCGCCTTGGCTCTCAACGGAGAGGACCCAGATATTCTACAGGATCGATGGAGGTCCGTCTGGCTTGAGCGCATGGAGCGACATGATGGGAACATTACAATAACTGCGTGGCGCTCATCTCAGAACGTTCACTCCATTGGACCAACGGTGTACGTGCATCACGGTGCATGATAGTACTGACACTGTTGGTGTTACGCCTAATACATCTGCAAAATTATAGCCTTGACTTGCTCACCACCCATACTTATTTTGCTTGCTATGCTTAGCTGTTTGTCTGGTTTGTACCGAGGCATTGAAAATCAAGTAAGAGCATATTCAGATATGTTATCTCCGATCCCCAACCTGTTTCCTGAAGAACCACTGGGGCAGAGGGTTCGGATTCTTTATGACCAGCCTTTGGATGCAACTCAACAGCTCTCGCTATAAGATCCTGCAAAAGTTTGGGAGGGGGGGGAGCTTTTCTCTACTTGGTTGGCTCCAGATTCGCTGTGTGTTATGTTTTATGTTGATTTTCGAGCTTCTTAGTGAACGCTGGCTGTTCAACCCATAAGGAGGCCAAATTTGGTGTATCAAAGATGATCATCTGGTCAGGATAGCGGAGCTGACGGGGAAGAAGATCTTTGCGAGGTCCCGAAAGTGTGATGAATACTTTGACGAGAGTGGTAAGTGCACCTTTCCCTGTGGCATCGGCATCCATTTTATTTCTATTAAACATGACATGCTTATCAGGGAACTTACTGCATACTGACCAATTATTACTGATGACTCTTGAGAGCGCAACGATTAAGTACGGTCTGTTGGAGGCAGAGTTGGTTGTCCCTTCAGCGTTCATTCATGCGTATTTGCACTTGGATCCAGAACAATGATCTTTGGCCAGTGACCAGCTCAAATATTCATGACTGGAGTCTACATATACACGCTGTTAGTTTATCTTTTCTGCATTTCAGTATTACGAGTGCTGAATATCTTGAACAGCAGTAAAGAACGTACAGAACTACCCGTTTGAACCTTCGATTAAGCGAAAGAATTGGAGTCTTTCACATGAAGGGCACCCGGGACGATGGCTCTCAATACCAGTCCCTTACCTGACAAACGTGTATTTTCATATTCCTGACATGATATCCATGGATAGACTCACGGTAATCTATCACCGACGTCAACCGCTCTGGAGACACTCTTCAATGTTGGATGTCCTCTTTATTCGCCAGCGGGGTGGCCCAGCTTTGTTTTATATATGATCACGATGACAGTGAGCACATTCTGCAAAAGTCATGACATCATGATGACCTTCTTCCCTCATTCTTTTGATCACAGTAATATGCATCTCGCTTACTGTGTTCTTGTTTCCGTCCTCTCCTCGATTCACATCCCCAACTTCTGCCACATCTTGCACCTCTGTTGGCTTATAAAGGCACTATCCACCTCGTACAAAACAGGTTTATCCTCTTCATTCTTTCCGTGGCGCGGGCAAAGACTTCAGCATGGCTAGTGTTTACTTCTGAGGTCACTCATCCATTCCACTATCCACTGGAGATGCAGAATTCGTCGAGGTCATTAGATAAAGTTTCATTCCGACACTGCAAGATTCGCCTTAGAGTCTTGATCATTTGTTCAAGGCCTTGGTGAGGTTTAGGACCATGTTGTAGGATGGGCGGAGTGCAAGAAGCAAGGCTTTGGTGCTTTTGAGATGATGAGCAGACATTAATATCTTCTATGAAACATTTGCGACAATATTGATGTACGTATATATTGATGAATCGTCATACTTAGCTCACAGAATAAAACATCAAGACAGACGTGCGAGACGATAATTTCAAGTGAAAGTGAAGAGACTCGAAAACGTCAGGTCGACCTGTTCAAGTAAGCCAATATATTATGACACGACTCTACCAAGGGCTATTTGTGCAATACAGCTACTGTCAAGGTACAAATCAAACTACTCGAGGATCTCTGTTTCAAACCATACGAGTAACCGCTTGCTGCGAGCGCACCATCTCCATGGGAGGCATAAAGAACGTCTCGATCTTACTTGAGAGCTGAGTGAAGTGTGGTTGTAGATCATAGAGGAAGAGACGGGGATACACTATAGAATACTTACCAGCGAACCAAGCACGTAAGTCGGCCTTCATATCCTCATCAATGTTATCCATGATGGACTCATATGCTTCAATGGCTGCTCCAAAACTACCCGCTCGAAAGAGTGCACGACACTGTTGCTGGTTCGCGGTTTGCCACAAGGACTTGAGGTCCCAGCCGAAGAGCTGCCGAAAATACGCAGTTGAGCATGAAAAGCACCCTGGGTCACATCATCGTATCAACGCACCACGACAAATTCTTCATATATGGAATGAATTGGCGATCTATAAAAGAAAGCGCTAGCATTGACGGCGGCAGTGAAGTGTTCGACAGCTTCGTTGTGGCGCGCGTCATTCAAGGCAATGTTTCCCAGTTGGACGCGTAGATAGGCCTAGTGTACGAAGGGCAAAAGAAGTCAATGCCAGCACATGAACCTGACATGATCAAGCGCATGGTACTCACTTCCACGACACGACAAGCAACAGAATCAACATTGGGACATGCGGCTAGCTCTCCAACGCGCAGAATTGCTTCTTGATGTTCATTTGCATTGAACAATGCAATGGCCTGAAAACCGCAATGAAGCTTGGAGTATGTATATTAGAAAATATCACCTACCTTAATCAAGAAAAGGAAGTGATCAGTCTTTAAATCCCCGTCCGTGTACACGGATGCGAGGTCAAAAGATATCCTCGCGGCCTGAACCTGTTTTTTTCCGCAGAGGGAAATGCCCTTGGAGATATGGCCTGCCAAGGAGGGCTGAATTCTGACGGACTATATCACCATCAAAGATGAGCTTTGGTAAGAAAATCATGCCGCGTCGGTCTATCTCACCCTAATTGCATCGTGAAGCGCGCGGTCCCAGTTAGATTTTCGTACCATAACAAATGCGCGATTGGCATAGGCGATGTGATCATTGGAGTTGGCGTAAATATCTAGGTCAAGCGCCTTGAAAGCGGTGGGCCAGTCCTTGACTACGCATGCATTGCGGACTGTCGAGTTCATAGCGAGGACCTGCGTCAAGCATGCTTGTATCGTGTTATCAAAGTCAGATGTGAGAACATGCCTTGACATCATGGTAGGTTTGAGCCTTGGTATAAAAACGAGGTTGAGATGACAGACTGGCGGGGGAAGAAACCAAACCTACTCGATGTGTCACCTGCTCCTTCATGAGACCATCCTTTGGACTATCCTCTAGCAAAGCATTCTCAGATGCTGGCCACTCTGAGATCTTCTTATCCACACCTCCACTAAGGATGTGCCCGTCATCCCCAGAGAATGTGACACAGTTTACCCCACCCGAGTGCGTGAGTATCGCAATGGTCCGTCGATCTGAGAGTCGCCAGAGGCGGACACGGTTGTCATCAGATGCGGAGGCGAGGAGAGTGCCGTTAGAATTCAAAGAGAGAGCGTGGATACTCTCGAAATGGCCTTTCCAGGGATCACCAACTTGCTTCCAGGTAGACATATCCCACTCTCGTATGGCGGGATAAGTCCCACTGTCCCCTGAGAGAAGCCGTGTGCCGGACGCCCACGCGAGTGAGTAGTGGTTGAATCCGATACCAATTTTTATCAAGCGAGTAGGGAATGGTACATAATCGTAATCACATTCGTTGTGGAGATACCCATGTTCGTAAACTTGGATGTTGTGGTCTGTGGCAATAGCAAGTGAGGCTTGAGAACATTCGGCATGCGGCGAAAACCGAACGCAGTGAACAATTCCACCACAATTGACTGAATGTTGCCGCCAACTCGATGTGCTCCACAACTTTGTGGTACCGTCCGATGATCCACTGGCCAGCGCTCTGGAATCCTGAGTAAAATCAAGTGAAAAGATCCAACCGCTGTGAGCTTCATCGACGGCTTTGATGACTCGGACGCATTCCCCAGTTTGTCCGTGCCAGACGATGAGCTCTCCGCTCTCATCACCGCTTGCTATGAGTAGCCCATCTGGTGATGCCGCCAATGCCCGCACCCGGCTATGTCCCTCCATCTTCTTCAACACTACACCTGTCTTCAGGTCCCACAAACGAAGCATCCCGTCGTACGAGGCCGTGACCATGCGTTCATCGCACGAGCCCGTGAGCGTGTCTTTGTGGCGGAAAACTGCGACTGCGATCACGCAATCCCCGTGACCTTCGAGCGCTCGAATGGGTATGGTGCTTGGAATGGGATCCGTCATTGTAGTGACAAGGGCACGGTCGAGGTGAACTTGGTATGTGTGGGGATATTGTTGGCGTCCTGTTCGAAGTTGCAGAGGTGCGGGTACCAGGTGTTTTTATGCTACTTCATAACATCCGCTCGCTAGACGCCCAAAACATGAGGCCGTTATCATAAGTACCTTACTTGACGATCTAGGCGAAAGAGCCCATGTGTCCAAGTCGTGTCGCTGTAGCTTTCCACATCAGTCAACGAGCCTGATCGCGATTGTTTCAGAGGTTCACGAGGCAGATGGATGGATAACATAGACAACTCACCTGATTCACCTGATTGGCCATGCCTTCGAATTTCAATTCAGTCGTACCCAAAGACGTAGTATTCCACCCGGTGACATGTCGAGCTTCTGTTCCCTGATGGAACTCCGCAGCGGACATCCGACAGTTGCAAGGCTTCAATTTATCATCTGATTCTTGCAGCACATGCGTCAGGTGGGAGAAGTACTGCGCGCCATACGACGGCGAGCTGCTTTGGAGAAGACCAGCAGTATAAAAGTCTAAAAGTCGGCACTTGCCGGCTCGCTGGTGGTGATATTAGTACTGATCAGTACCATGACTTACCTCTGTCGGCGAGCATCTGTGGCTTCTTTCCACCAATTGATCAATGCGGACTCGTGAATTTCAACGATCGAGCCCAAGAAAGGTAAACGTGAGTCAAAGTAACTGCGCGGTGCTAACAAAAGCTCACTGACAACTGGCCCTAAAGGTCATTTTTGACCGGGTATTATGTATTTTCAGTTGAAGTCGACGTTGAGATGCCGAAAGGTGCTCCAAGTTGAATTTGTGACTGCGATTTTATCATTCTTTACTCATTGAGTTTTAGTGATATGGCGCCATGACAGGCGGGCCATCATAAGGAAAATGACAGTAGTCTGCAACCCCTCTAGGCCGAGCGCCTCCGGTACCCAGCTGACCATAATTTTCAATTGAATGCGACAATGAGAGACCTATCAAACAAAGTTAGCCCAAAACTCAGGCAACTCGCATCCCTGGTGCCGGTTCCCAAGTGGCAGAAGAAACTACGAACCGTCCATTGCACCCTGAGATGTATAGAACGACAAGCGATTGATATATAACTCGCCTGTCCACAAGTCTCAACAACTCGACCTATCATCACGTGGAAGGCTTCCACTCAGCTAGCCACTCCTTCATGTACCTTAATGCTGCTTCATGCACGACCGCGACAGTCGGGTCTACAACGCCATTATCTGCTACCAAATCGGAGCAATGGAATCCATCGCTCATATAGATCGGCATGCTGGTAGTATTAGGCTTGTTTAGCCCATCAGCAGACACAGTTGCCCCGCGCCAAGGGTCGCGCAGGCCGTTGGCGAAGAAGAGACGCGGGATATCTACGTCCCAACCAGCATATATTGTGTTTGTCTCTGCCGTGGTAGGCTGAGGGGGATAGGTGAATGCTTCAGGGAACATGTTGACGCATTGGCGCTGATAATTATGTTGATGGATGTTCATTTATTGGATCAAATCTACGTACCTCTACAAAACCGGGTTGGAGGATGCGGCTCACGATCGCAGGTTGGCCTTCAGGAGGCCCAACCTGGTAGAAACCGACTTGGTTGCACCTAGTAATATTGTCAGATTTGATATCGATGCGAATGAGAATGCGTACACCATCCAAGTCCACGATCTTTCGAAATTATCCACGGTAATATTAGTCCAGTAGGGGTTGGTCAGATCGAACGTCCCAAGACAGGTTCTGGCGCCACCGTCAGGCAATACGAACGACATCACATCCTAAGAATACGTACTCAACATCCTTGTCCCGACAAACTTCACCATCCAGATTAGCCATGTCGATCAAAAATCAAGCGGAGCGCCGTACTAATTTTGTAGTATGTAGTGTTCCAAAAGTTGCTCCAAGAGTTAATAGCATTATCAAGTCCCCACCCGTCAGGCCCGGCATTGACACCGTCCTTGACCTCGAGTGCATCGCAGAACTGATAGAACAATGATCCTGGGCCGAGATCAAGATCCAGCGATTGCCAGTCCCATAGGTTGTATTGAACTACCGATCCAAGCAGAGTCAGTCAGAACAAAAGGCGATAGGCCAAATTGAGAAAAGGAACATCATCCGAGGGCATATGTATGAATTTGTACCCAAACGGGTGATCCATCATGAGTGAAGAGGACGTTGCGCGAATCAAAGGTGCGCAGACGTCCGTTCTATGCGAGAATTTAAGACTGAACGAAGTGCAAGTACGACTCACGTGCGGTAGCAAAATCGCCTACATGATCGAGACTGCCGAGGGCAAATGCCTCCTGGAGCGTCTGAATTCCAGCTGTGTCGTTAGCCGCGTACATCTGATCCAGGTGGGCGATGACTGCCTGTACATCGGAAGAACAGTTCTGCGGCATGTACTCGCGAATGGGGGTGAAATAGTCATAATAGTCACTAGTTTCGGTCGAGAGCGTGTCAGAGGTGGTTAAAAAGGAAGAAAGAAGCAATTCAATGGACGTCTGTAATGATTGCAATGAAGTAACATACACCATCGTTTCCACAGTAGCAGAAGACAAATATCCAGCCCAGAAAATTCCCGGTTTGCTTTGGAATCGATCACCATCTTGAAAACACTAGATGTCTGTGGCACTCACTTGACCATCGTATAACTCGTAAGCGCTCCCGAGTAGCTTCCTCCGATCAGTATCCACGGCGCCTGACCTGGCTTCACAGCATCACCCCCAGGCATGGGAAGGTCGGCGGTGGTCGCAAAATACACGAGGTCATCGATAGCTTGCT